>VYZV01044816.1:205520-281352 GCA_013401275.1 Pandion haliaetus | reverse complement strand
TGCCCCTCCAGCCTTCTTGCTGGCTGGGGATGAAAAGCTGAAAAATCCTTGACTTGGTATAAACACTACTTAGCAACAACTGAAAACATCAGTGTGTTATCAACATTCTTCTCCTACTGAACCCAAAATATAACACTGTACCAGCTACTAGGAAGACAATTAACTCTATCCCAGCCGAAACCAGGATGCTGATATATGGATATCTACTTCTTGTTTGAATGTTTCAGCTGTGCTCTGTGTTGAAAACCTTTATCTCTGGTGAAACTGAAAGACAATTCACTGGAAAAATAACAGCCTGATCACTGTATTGCCTTTAATTGTTGTCAAGTTGTCTCTCCTTGTCTAGGAAATGTCATTTCAGTCCCATGTTGTGTAAGTTAAAAGCTGGTGCTTAGAAAAAGTTTGAGACTCCTCCTAGAGTATTATAAAATCTGAGACACTGGGGAATCTCATCATGTTTTAAGTTTCTGTTGTGGTGCCTGAGGTTGAAAGAGGTGAGAAGACCTAGGCTGAGAGCAGGTCTGCTCTTCTGGCCAAAGAAGGTGTCCTGTCTTCCTCTCTGGAAAGAATATTGTTGTCTGTCATATATTCAAAGTGTAATTCTGTTAGAATGGACTAGCAAACGAACATGATATTTTCCAGCTTCATGCTTTTCCGTGCAAGGGAATGTCTGATGTCCCTTTTGGCAAGTTGAGGGACAAGTGTTAGTAAAGAGAAGGTGTTGACACTAGTTTGCATTAGCTCAGCACTTCACACGCAGTTCACAGTTCAAGGTGTTGAATACACTGGTAAGACATGTCACTTCTCTTGTATGATTTAGAAGTGATGCATTCAGGTGTTTTTTCAGCTGTAGGAACTTTAAACAGTGAAAGGTAAATGTACCTTAGGCTTTTGTAGGTTATTCTGCAGCCATCTCTTTATAGGCTGATTTTGGAGGAGTGTTGCTCAGGTGTAGATGGATTGGATGAGTGGAAAATTATGTAGTCTTGAGGTATGAAGTGTTATATTCCCTTCTACTTTTTCTTTTTCCTCATCAGAAAAGCACCTCTAGACTAGCCTTTGCTTTGTGCTTCATATGTTGCAAATTTAAGGGATGCTTGTGTCTAGAACTGATGGCCTGTGAGAAATAAGCCTTGATGACTGTTGCATTGTGTTTAGTTGTTGACTTTTGCCATTATATTCTCTTGCTCCTTCAAACCAGTAAGGCTGGAAACCAGTATATTACTTTTGTCTGAAAGGTGCCTGTCACTAGCTTTTGGGTGATGAGAGCTGTATTTCTAGCTTAGCTGTAGCTGCTAGATCCTGTTGAAGAATCTTTGCCGGGGAGAACCACGGGACACTGAGATCACAATTTTACAAGCTATCATAGCCTGAAAATATCTTGAGATAGTGTAGAATGTTTTTGTCAACGAGTAAGTTCCACCTTTTATCCCTGATCTGAAATAATTGTCTCTCGTTTTTTTGTTGGTTTTTTTTTTTTTTTTTTTTTTTTTTAGTGTGTAAGCAGAGAGAATCTTTTTGTTTTAAATAAGAACAGCTTGATTCTGGCTGCCGGAAAGGTATCAGTGGCTAGTGGGCAGATTTGTTAACTGCATATTCTGTCCCGTTTGCAGGACTGTGAAGACCCAAACCCTCTCATCCGTGCTCTGGCTGTCCGTACAATGGGATGCATCAGGGTGGACAAGATCACTGAGTATTTGTGTGAGCCTCTTCGCAAGTGTCTGAAGGATGAAGACCCTTATGTACGAAAGACTGCAGCTGTCTGTGTGGCAAAGCTGCACGACATCAATGCCCAGATGGTGGAGGACCAAGGATTTCTGGATTCTCTGCGCGACCTGATTGCAGACTCCAATCCCATGGTAATGTGTATGTCCTTCCAGCGCATTGCTTGAGTTTGTAATGGGCAGATAATCAGAAACATGAAGGCTTTTTAATTGTAACTGATGCACCATGATGAATACATTGCTTAGAGAACACTTGTTGCCTCAGAAAACAGGAAATACTTTCTATTCTTAAGATCTGTTTTGGCTTTTGCCTGTCTTGAGTGCTGCAGCAGAAGTTTAACTCCTGGTCAGATGAGTCAGAAGAGCAAGAAACACTTGATGCTGCTACCTTCATCGCAGCCTGTAGCTATTGTTTTCCTGCAGGCTTTGGCTTTTCTTGGAGTAAGAGGTTGGATTAATTCATTCACTAATGCAGATAAATCCACTGGCCTGTAATGAGTGGAGAAAAATCAATGCTTATGTTTTTAATAAAGTTAAATGAGTCATCAGAGCAGAGGTGGAGATCAAGACCAAGAATTTCACAGGAGTACATTACCTACTAAATCAGTATTTCATCACGGTTGATGAAGGGTCCATTTCCATGCCAGGCATCTTCCACTATTACTTTGTAACTAAAAAGATGGTGGCTGATGAAGTACCCTGCTGCCTAATCCTTTCATTCGGTATTTTTTCCTGTGATCTGCTGGAATCCAGTGAGCATGCTGATGTCATTGTAACTCTTAGTGGGGAAGAAAACTTCTGCAGTTCAGTTTAACTCGGAGTTTAAGGATCTGACTGCTACTTTTTTAGCTCTTCTAGAGCACAGGTCCGATGCGACTCTGCTTAAAGACATAATTTCACATTAGTGCAGATCCAACAGCTCTTTCTATGGTGCACGCATCAAACCACATAAAGCAAATTGCTGTCCTGTTAGAGCTGTCTTTGGGCAGGTTTGGATAAACAAAGTGCAGGTGGTAAGGTACCATCCCCTTTAGTAGGAAGGTGAAGGCTGCTGATTGCTTTTCTTATGGCTTTCTAGAGACAGTACAACTTAAGTGTCTGACTTTCATAAGCGCAAGTCTGCGCAGTGGCGCCTATCAAAAGATATAGGTGCCTATTGATTCTGATATCTGGCTCTTACAAGCTGTTCTTTTTGTATGCCTCCCTGATTATTTTTTTATGTCAGGTTTCTGCATGAATATTGATGACTTCTTGAAGATGCTCTGTCTGTCTAGACAATTTTGAGGCATATAGGGGAACACCTGCTTTTTTAATTTGATGTTGAGGGTGTGCCTTGCAGCCTCTGAAAGTACTTGATAGGGCTGCTTTAGTTCCACTTAAATGCTGGCCCCTGGCATTCACTTGCTCACAGGCAGCAGTGGAGTATGCTGTGGACAGGGATATAACCTACTCTTCTAGCCTTGGTTCCAACTCTTTAATTTTCTTCTGCTGATGACAGCCGCATGGACATGAGTTGAAGAGCTCAGGCTGGAAAGATGTGGTACTTCAGGAGAAATTAATAAGGTTTTGCTTGCCCTTTCTGCTTGTTGATCTCTGTGGAACTAACTGTTTTGGTAAGTGAACCATTGGCTGTTATGACAACACCAATATCTATTTCAAAGGTACATTAACTTAATACTGACTTAAATGAATGGACAGAAAAGGATAAATACCAAAGGGCACTGTATGCTCCATTTGCTAAATAAACCACCAAAAGTAGCGTAGGGATTCCTAATAAAACATCATTACAACTACGGAGCTCCTTGATGGTAATGAGGATGGACTGGGACAGCAAAACCTTTGCAGCTGCTGCAATTGATTGCAGCTCTACAACTACTGAAGCAGGATCACAGTACCTGCCTTTGTTGTACTCGCCTGCTCTTCCCAAAGCTGAGGATTCACAGCAAGAGCATGCAATCTGGAGGAGTGATAGTGATGAAGAGGAGAGGCCTGTGGTGCATTTTCAGATCTGCAGACTTTGAGAGGATCATGTAGCTGGTGTTCAGTGTACTGGTTTCCCAGGTTTTACAGTAGACAGGGCATTATATTCTTGCTTTCTAGGGGTGCATGGGGAGAGATTTTATTAGGTTTGGGGCTCTTATAGCTGCTGACTTAATACAATATTCTGGTTACAATTTTTAGCAGATACAGACGTTCCTTCTAGTTAAGTTTATCACTTTGGTCCCCTATGAAATTCATGCCTTTGTGGCACAGTGTACAGGAGCTCAAAAGTACAGGAGCTATCCACCCCTAATTAAGGTTCATCTTCCTTGATGAGTCCAGCTCGTTGCTGCTTTCTCCATGTGAAACTCCAGTGGGGGTTCCTGATGACCAGGAGTTGTGTTTACCAGATAAGTTACATTTGTGTGCAAGTTGTTATTTATTAAGGTATTTCTCCATGATCAGGTAGAATGCAGCCCTGCCTGGAAGCTCTTTTGCAGTAAAATGTATGTATCAGTATTGGCTATCAAAAGAAAGATTACTGAAAAGAATGGTGCAGGTGGATCTGTCCTTATGGCCTATTCCTCTGTAAATGGTGCATCTCAATCATTGCAACCTGTTATCTAAACTCATTCATGTTTATATTAGAAATGTTTCTCCTCTTTTGATGACTTGTGGAAATAGGCAACACTGGACACTTAATGAAGCAGAATTTTGTAGACAGGAAACCCACACTTGTTCTGTCTTCTGAGAAATGAGGATTTTGAGCAGGAGCTAAAAAACTCCTGTTGAAAAATAGTCTTCAAGAAGGGTTTTATTATGGTTTTGTAATTGGCTGCCTCTAGCACATGAGCAAGCACTAAACATTCTAGCTGGGTAGAGTAACAACTCCATCTGTGGCTTGCTAATTGCCTTGTAATTGTGCAGAGATCAGGGTGTGTGTTTCTATCAGCTCAAATCACCCTTATCATAACAATGTCTAAGTTGGAGGTAACCTTGTCAAAACCGTTTTGGGTTTGTTTTTTTTTTCCCCCATATTTTTTGACCAATAGTTTATTGTCATACAACAGTGCAAACAGATTGGGGGTGTTCAGGGAATTGCTTTGAAGTCCTGTTGAGGTGCTGTAGGTGCACAGCCAAGGTGCTTCCCCCTTTATCTGGACTTTTTGTTGTCAGGATTTGGCCTTTGTTCAAATACAGTAATACAGTGATCTTCTGAACAGTTGTAAGATTGCACCCTTCCAGATGAGCTGGTTGTAGTTGTGATTAAAGGACTGACACCCGAGTCTGGTAGTTCACTAGCTTTTTCTGTGAAATCTCTGTGGTAGTTTTGCAGTTTCTCCTGGATGAATTAATTCAAACTTCTAATTGCATATGTACTGATATGGATATATATGGCAAGTTACCAGATGGGTTGGTGGCTTACTGCATTTCAGCTGAGTTTTCTGAGGTGTCTTAGCTTGTGCAGGCAATGGGCCAATAATACAAGGGCATGGTTCAGTTACTGGGTGGTTACACTGCAGAAGTTTGATTGTGGATGGAGTCTTTAATCTCATCTTATATATAGGCCTGGAGTGCTTGTGGCTGCTCTTTGTCACTTGGGATCCTGCCAAAGAGTTTCCCTCCATAGTGGGAGCACTCATTTCTTCCCAGAGCTGTCTTAAGGCAAACCCTTCTCCTTTTTTGCTGTGCATTTCCTTCCGCGAAGCTCAGCAGAACCAGGTCTGGATGCATATAAAGTTTGGGCCTGGCTGTGCTGGGCTGTCGGTGTGCTACAGCTGGACTTACTCAGTCCTCAGGGCCTTTCTTGCTGATACCTTTGGTATAGTGCAAATCAGAAAGCATGTCCTCCCGTAATCCTCATGTTCTAACAAAATAAGATATCCCAGGATTTTGTGTACTCTTGCTTCTACACAGGATGGCAGATTACTGCAGAATGCTTTTCACACCCAGCAACAGCAGCAGGTAATAGTGGAGTGAGAGGTAGGTCTGTTACACACCTACTGATGGCCAGAGGCTCTCTGAAGTCTTGGACAAACTTTTTTTTTTTCTTTTTTCCTGATACTATCTTGTTCTGACGTTTATGAATCAGACCTAATGACTGTTCATCATTAGAGCCTTTTGAGTGCTGAGCTCTGGTGATGAAGAGCAAGACCACGAGATGGCAGCAGTTGAAAGCAGAACCAAAGCTGTTGATCACTAGACACCTTATTTTGTAGCTAGTTCCTTCCTGGCTTTTATCACTGCACTTGGTTTTCTTCAGGAATGTAAATATTAGCAGAAAAACATGAGAGGAAATCCATCTTAAGTCTTACTGGTCTTTTAATATTTGAATGGAACAACCTTTCTCTCCAAATACTTTCAATCCTTGACCTTCTAGGGTAACTTTTAAGCCATGGAATAGTTCTCTTGTCAATCTACCTGTTATCCACGTGGCTTAAGTTAGGTTCATGTCACCTTCTGGTTCTTTTCTAGGTGCTGTTGGGTTTTTAATTCCTTCTTGTAGCATTGTCTTCATATTCTGCTTTGTCACTGTGATGTCCTGGATCAAAGCTTTCACAGGTGTGGCTGTTCTGCTCCTGTAGTTTTGTGGGCTGTATAGACATAGCACATGCTGTCCAATAATATGTCATGTTTTACACCATCTACACATCACAGTTTGTTGGGAGAAACACTGTTGTGAATCAATACAGAGTAAACTGAGATCACATAAGAAGCTGATTAGGAAATACACCAAGTGTGTGGAATATAATTAAACTCTTGTTGTGCCTGGAGGTTTTTTTTGCCTTTAGCATTAACCTGCACTAAGAAAGGAATCTATTGAGATCTGGCAACTAGGGGTGGTGAGGTCCATCTTGATCTAATCAGAATTCCTTCTAGCAGTACTGAGTTTCTATAGTTCACAGACTAGACTAAAAACCTGTTGATATAAATCATAGTGCTCTTTTGTCTCTCCTTCTGGGACTGCAACCCATGTAGGTTCCTCTTCTGCCAGCGAGAACTTCAGAATGTATGTCTGGGCTTCCTGGATGACCTTATGGAGGAAGAAGGTCCTCCTTCTGTTCTTTTTCCTACTAGCTGGCAAGCAGTATGTCTTTCTGAGATCATATCCTGAGGAATGAGCTTGTTCAGAAACAGAAGCAGCTTTTGCCTCCTGGGCTATCCTCCACTGTGTACTTTGCAGGAATTCTATCCCTCTCTCTGTAATAAAGCTGAGAAATGAACCCCTTGCTGAGGGGTTGGTGGTCCTCTGAGTCCCAAACGAACTTCGTGAGAGGCGGTCTGGGACATGGCACTTCCCTTATACAACAGGGAGTGGAGCACCACCTTCTTCATGGGAACATGAAAGCACTTGTTCCTCATGGGGAAACTTGGAACTTCTCACAGCTGTGTGTTTTCTCCTCTGCAGCTGATGTTTTATCTAGTGCAAGGAGTGAACCGCCACTGCTGGATGAGTTCATGATTCCTGCTCATGAAGGTTGTAAGGACTTGAAAATTCACATCCTAGTATGGAGCTGAATATTACTATGAGCTGTGGATTGTGCCTCTGCAGCACGTTGTCAGCCTGGAGCTGCCTCTAAGGTATGCTGGCTGCCCCACTGGCCAAAAAACGTCCCTCTTCTTTTCAACCTAGGGGTTGCAGAATGAAAGCTGTATCTTGAAGTCCCTCAACCATTGTCTGTGTTGGTTCTGAGTGCGGTTTGGGTATTTTTAATTTGTTTGTGCTGTAGATGGAGATAGTATGTCCTTCTGGGAGACACTTGATGGCATTTGTAGGCATCAGTAGTTGGAATTTGTTTACCCATTGTTGGATATGTTACAGTGAATGGGACCACTGCTTAGGGGCTGATGAAGAGTGGTAGCTTTACTTTGGGGCTCTTTAATGGATGTTCCTGCTGTTTACATGAGGCTGCCCAGGAGGGAAAGCAACACTTTTTGCAAAGCAAGCAGACAGCTAGCAGTAACAAGCTGGAAATGAAATAGGTAGAGGTTGTGGAGGAGCCTGTATAAGACAGTGGTTATGTTAATGTATGTGGTGGGATGCTTGAAAGAGGCAATGTGGGAGATTGTGAGTTCGGAAGTTCAGAAGCCGGCTGTGTGTCTGTGTTGCAGCAGGCTGCAAAGATTTAAACTGGGGAAGAAGGAAGACCTGCCGTCTGTAATTGATGGCATGGCTTCTGGTTAGCCAGTCTGATCCCACTTGCTCTGCCTGTGGTTTTGGCTTTGGGATGAGCTCCTGCAACTGCTTCTCTAGAGGAAGGCTGGAGTCTGACTTTACTGAGTAGTTAAGGTTTTTTCCAGGTTGCTGTCCTAAACAGGTTTGAGGGAATTTCAAGCCTGTATGTGGGATGTGATTTTGTTGTTGGTGGTGGTTTTGGTAGGCTTGTGGATGAGGGATGCTGGTCTTGACCACTTCCCATAGAAGCTCTGCTTTTCCTTGCTTTTTGAATACTAGTACTCTGACAGAGAGATGCAGCGAGTTTATATGATAATGCATGAATTTCCATAACTCCACAGAGTCTGTCCTCCCAGACCCCTCATTTATAAAGCTTAATTCACAAATTCATCCATCAGAGACCCATGTCCTTCCAATTACTGCTACCAGTATGTGTCTAATTTCCAAACTGTTAGTCTTGCCGAATAGATCATTCCAGGATCTCTAGTGTCAGTCAGGGTCCAGGGGAATTTTGTTGATGTGTGTCTAGACATTACATTTTCAATTGGAACAGAGACTTCTAGCTGTTGACAAGCACCATTTGTCAAAAATGCTGTGGCTATGATGTTTTGTAACTCTGCACCCCACTTTTTAGGGCTACATAAGTTTTTTATTGATGCTTAGCTGGTGCTTTTCTTATAAATAGCTGCTTGGATCAGACAGAGCCCTGTTTGCCACTGGATGGTGCCAGTGAGAACCTCTGCAAGGAAAATTGCAAAGGGTCTTACAAAAAAAAACCCAAAAAAACAACCCAAGAAACCTTCCTGGTATGTGATAGGTGCCTGATCCAGGCTGCGATCACACCGTGGTGCTTTCTGGAAGAAGCCTATGGGGTTGCAGACCCTTGGTGGCTTCCTATAGAGCTTAGTTTCCTGCACTGGGGGGCTCAGCTGTACCAAGGAGAAACCCTTTGTGTTGGAGCCATCCCTGAACAGCTGCTGGTCCACCTACTGCAAGAGGTTCAACAGTTGGGGGAAGTATGGTTTCCTGTCTTACAGCTAACACATTCTGATTTTGCAAGGACATGAGAGCGGGAGCGGTGTTTTAGTCTGCCACAAAGTGCCATTTTTCTGCAGTGCGTAGTAGGAGCAGGGAAGTGCAAAAACCAGTTAGGGCAAGCATGCCATGGGAAGCATAACACTTTGACTTCCCTTTCATTGTCACCTCTAGAAAATGTCGTTCCACTTGCAAAAAGCAAGCAGGAGGTCTTCCCCAGCGAGGCAGTTTTCGGGACATGGTCAGGGGGACATCACATATCCAGCAGTGCGGTTCCAGACTTTTAGGTGCCAAAGTACAATCTCTTGGAATGGAATTAATGGAAGATGAATGACTTACCCAGAGCCCTGGAAGTCTGTCACAATTAAGGCTGAACAGGCGAGCTGTTACTTTCCAAGATGATACATAGACTGGGGATGTGTTAGTCTCCCAGAGCTTTCATTTAAAGCCACATATGTTGCATGCTTTAATGGTGTGAGAGGTTCGTATAGGCTCTCTGACTTGCCTGTTTGGGCCGTTTTAGTTGTTCATGGGCCATTTTAATTGTTCTTAGACCATTTCTAGGGAAGCAAAGTAAAGGGGGCTTGTAGATGAAAGTTATAATATGAACAGAAGTAGGGGGTCCTGTAATCGGGAGAGGGTTTGCCTGTGTTAGTACTTGTTAGGGACCTTTCAGGCACACAGCATTGTCTGTGGCCATGAAAATGAGTGGCCCTATGAAATATGCATCTGTGCAGATGCCCCTAATATCCCATCTGGGACTCTGTGCTTAATGACACAAATGTACCATGCAAGCTCAGAGTGCTCTTCGAAAATGTCAGCACCTCTCTGTTCTCGAAAACATCATGTGGTACCTGGCTCTCTTGAGGGTAGGGGCCTCCAGCTATGTGGGGAAGGCTGCCTTTCCTCAGCATCTTCTCAGAGCCCCATAATTTTTCTTCCTTTTCTTAATTTTCTCCCCATTTTAATGGGATGGTGAGCCAGAGGTTCCTGTTTTAAGCAGCAGAACATTGTATTTCATTAACTCCATTACACACTTGGTTTAATTTCCAATTAGCCTGAGATGCTAGCAAAATAATCTGATTGCTTTGACGGCTTGGTGTTCTAGATCTGCCTAGCTTCCCTCCTGTCCCCCCACCCCCTGCAAAGCTTTTCTGTGTGGGTTGATAGGCAGACACTCAGGTTTTCACCCACCCCCTTTCCTCCTTGTTAATGTATTTTATACCGTTTGCTCTGAGCTAAAGGTTTGAGCTGCCAGAAGGAATAACTGGCAAATCAGTGTTCGTACCTCTGCAGCTCTCCATGAGGTCAGATCTGGTCTCTCTGGCTGCAGAAGGGGTTTGTCTGTAGGTGGGTTTAAAGATGTTGGGTTCTTGTTAAATCTGTAATGTAGTTTTAAGTGGAGGGTTTTTTTTCTTTTTTTTGTTTTAGTAAGTGCTTGTGCGATTTAGTTATCCTCATCCCAATGACACTTCTCAGAGTCTAAATTTGTTGGGAAGTTGCAGCCAAAAAGCAGATTTATTGTCATTTGGCTCAACTGTGCTCTAATGGGCTGTTGCTGTGACTGCATTTGAATAATGTTGAAATGTACCCAGGGTGACCTGATTTACATCAGCAAACCAGGGACCTGTAATTATTATTATTAAATCTTCAATCTGCTCTGCATTTGTACTTTCTAGGTGGGTTTTTTTTAGGCTGATTCTCATTGGTTGGTAGCTGTTACCTTAAAGATGGTATTCTTAATTGTGAGTCAAGTGAGGCATTTTGCCATGGAGTTAACTTAGTAAGCTTTTAAAAGTTTTTCCTGTTCATTAATTGTTTGGGCTCACTTATCTTTGGCTGGTGGGTTGACCTTGGGTTTTTTATTATCTTTGAGAACTAAATACTATACTAGATGTTAGTTGCTTGTCCTTTGTCTCCTCCTTTCAATCTGTGAAATAAGTTACACAACTCCTGGTTGGTTTCTCATCAGAATGAACTTGTTACATGTTTTGAAAAGCAGAGAATACTTTGCTAAAGAAGCTTATGGCTTTTTTTCCTCAGCCAAGGTATGGCATTGGTTGTGAAACTTGTCCAGTTCCATGGAGGACTTTGTCTTATACCACTTGTAAAGCTTTAGCTTTACTTTTAATATATCCCTCAGCAAGTACATCATCATTGCTGTTTATTTGCAAGGGAAAAAAACCAACCTGTTGTGTAACTTATTTTATCACTTCGTGCCTTGTACTTGCTGTTCATTGCAGTTGGACTTCATTATCTTGTGTTGTGCTGTTAAGGATGAAGCATCAACCAAGTTGAAGACTTAAGGTTCAGCCTTGATGTTGTAGATTTTCTTTGGCCAAAACATCTCTTTCTAAATATTTCTGATGACACTTACGTGACTGCCAGAGTATATACTAGGTTACCAGGTGATATAATACTTGAATTGGTGTTGACTGGTTCTTAATGAACTTTTTTTCCATACCTAAGTGATGACTGTTAGTATCCCAAACTGTGGACGATGCTTCGATCTTTGTTTACATGTTGCCTGAGCTGTCACTTAGAGGGAGCTGTCAGCAAAGCAGGAGTCGTGTACTGGAATGAAACCGTGCAATGCCAGCTTGTATTGCTCTATGTTCCTATCTCGTAATGAAGCTGATGGCAGTGCCAATGAAGAGAGGTGAGCGTGCGTACTTGAACCAGTATTTATGTTGGACTGGTTCCTGAAATCTGTTTTCATTTCAACTGTGCTGCGGCTGTGTAAAAAGCCTTGAAGATGCTAATTATTTTTGTTGGCATACCATAACATATCAATATGTTCAGTGTGAATCGCCAGCAAGTAGGTTTGTTTTTTTTTAATAAATGTTGCTTAAAGTTTTGAAGATATTCCCCATCCATTCCCTTATCCCCTTTTACTTCATTTTTCTCCTTGTCACCATGTTGACAGTAGCACTGTTCTGTTAAGGTAGAAGGTGAGGACCAGCTTCAGTTGTGGGCTATGAGATGGTAGATCCCAGCTTGTCTGGCAGAACTGAGCTGCCACCAGCTGTTTCACAGCCCCTTCTAGTCGTTTTTTTTGTAACACCCAAGGAGACCACAGCCCATGCTCCGAAGTGCATCTTGCCATGTGACACTCTTTCTCATGGATGCTTTTAATGGAAATCTGACATCTAGTGGGTTTTCATGTAGTGTCCCATCCTCAGCTTTGATTTGGACACTTGCATTTATGCTGCCATGTTAGTACCTGAAAAGAGCCCCAAAAGATCCTAAAAGCAAGACCTCATTCACAGTCAGGTCTCTGGGTTGGAGCTAGTGTGTACCAGGCAGCCTGTGGTAACAGCATTTCTGTGCATCCTTTGCCTGTGGAAAACTCAAAAGTGATAGACTTTACTACTCTGCAGGGAAGGAAACTTAAGCCAGCCGCTTTGACTTGTGTTTGCCCCAGGGTTTAGGACATCCACATGGCCCAATTACTGCAACAAAAGTAGTGCCTGGCAGCGTGCATTCATTTGCCAGAGCCCAGCCCTATTCCTTAGTATAACTGGCAGGTACCTTTCTGTGATGCTTTGGCTCCGTAACTTTTTTTTGTTGCTTCAAAATTTTTTTCCAAAGTTCTTGTTTCATTTTGTAAGTGCTTTTTCATAATGATTTTGAACTTTTCAGTTGCTCTTACAATTTGTCTTCACTTGTAAACTTCCAAAATATAATGAAATTAAAGCAGTCTTTCACTTCAGTTTTATGCTGTGTCACATTAACCATTCAGGAATTAAGCAAATTAAGTAATGGGAAGAATAAGCAGAGTATCTTAGTAAGTTACTCATAACAGTACGAGAAGACAGCAGTTCTGATTGCTAATGATTTTGGTGACAGAAGGCTCATTCAACTAATGAAATTCATAAAATCTTGGATCAAAATCCTATCTCTGACCTCTAGGTGTGAAATGCAAAACAATCAACATTACTGTGCTTGTGCAATGACTTTGGAATATATTGGTTTAATGACAAGCAGTGATGGGAACAATGCAGAGAATTTTCTGGTCGCGGTGTTCTTGTTTTCAGTGTACTGCATCAAAAACATCTTTAGTCATCCAAAGAATCAGACTATTTTAGTCCACGAATCCAAAGAATCAGACCATTTTAGATAAGATGTTTCTCTGCCTTAATCCATTAGAAAGTAATGCTATAAATCTTCATTTTAGTGAGATGGGCTGGATATGTTGTACGTTGTAAAATATCCTGAAAATGTCTTTTCATAGGGTATATCAGTTTTGTGTGTCAAACTCAGGCTTAAATCCCTTTTCTAGTTAGTTAAAGAATTAAAGACTTTTGTCTTGTCTGCAAATTTTCTATTTTTGTCTATATATCCTGCAAATTTTCTATTTTAAAAATCTTCACATGGCATCTGTTAGAATAACTGTTGAACTTGAATGTGGAACTAAGAATTAGAAAATTGTGTTACACTTCCACTTCTTGCTCTTGTCAAGCTGGACCGTGGGCCTCGTCTCTGCTTCCTTTCATCCATGCTTGGAAAAGAGAAGACCTTATATGGTCTTAAATGTAGCAAGAATATTTTCAGTGATGAGTTGTGCTGGTGTGCTTGTGTTAAGGGGACTCTGTAAAACAGACAAATGGATGATATGGAGACTATTTGGAATTGAAATATGTGTTATTAAAAATTCAGTGGGAATTGTCCATTTTAGGGAAATCGAGTGCTTGCTTTCAAACTGGGGTGACCTGACAGGATTACTACAGAGCTGAAGGCTGCCTGGCACCTGACATCTCCTCTTGCTGAGGATACGGTTCTTCTCATTGCTTGGATTGTGTTAAGCAATGTGCCTTGGGATTGGCAAGGGGAAATCAGGCAAGAGGCATCCATTTCTGAATAAGTAGGGCAATTAGAGGTTTTGAGACCTTGACTCTATCAGTTGAGCATCTCCTGGAAGTGATGGGAGATGATGCCTACTTGAAGCAAGCCAGGGTGGAAGTCTGGAGCCTGCAGGAAGGTGAGGTGTTCTTGTTCCATGTGGACACTCTCTGATGCCATCTTTAGCTCCCTCCAGAGTAAAGTCTCTTGTGACATCCTGGTCCCAGGTCCCCATTCTGTCCAGAATTGACTTTAACTTTCATTTATCTTCAACAAAAATACTTTCAAGTTGTAATTTCTCTAGCAAAATGCTCTTTGCACCCATGCTGGCTTTTCATGTTTCCTGTGTGTGTCAGCAGACCCCTCCTGCTGTGCTGCTATTCTTTCACTTCCTCCCCAAGAGACTCTTCAAATTTTGGCAAAGAGCAAGGTTACAGTCAAGTTTTGGGCTCTCCAGGTTGTTTGTGAGATTGTACTGAGTCCCTGAAGGCTCGGATGACTGACATGTCAGCTGCTGAGCAGCAGCTGATAGCACACACCAGGATCTATCTCCGTGTTTTTCCCCTTGAGTAACCCATGCTAAGCCCGAGTTAATCCCTGCCAAGCCACTGATGACATGCTGGCAAATAATGTGTCTTGTCTCTTCTTCCAGGTGGTAGCAAACGCTGTGGCTGCCTTGTCAGAAATCAGTGAATCGCATCCCAACAGCAACCTGCTGGATTTGAACCCTCAGAACATTAACAAGCTGCTGACAGCTTTAAATGAGTGCACGGAGTGGGGCCAGATCTTCATCCTGGACTGTCTGTCCAACTACAACCCCAAGGATGATCGCGAAGCTCAGAGGTATGGTTGTTCCTGCTCTTTGCATGGGCCGCTTGGGGTTATTTGGAAGCAGGGCACTTGCAGGTTTCTGCCAGTGTTACAATTCTGAAAAAGACTTGTGATAACTAACAGTCTGTTGAGGTCTGTAACAGCACAAAAAAGACTTGAAGTAAAAGAGGTTTAAAAGGAAGGCAACTTTTGGTACCTTGGGCTGGTGCTGAAAACCTGCCCTTCCCTTTGCAGAACCACTTTCTCTGTTTATCGTTAGCTTTTTTTTTTTTACTTTTTTCCATTTAAAAGGCTAATTCTTATGGGAACTGGCCCTACTAAGAAGGGATCAGCCCAAGACCAAACCTGTAACAATGGAAGCACTGTTTGGAGGATTTTCTGTTTTAAAGCAGAGCTTTCAAATCTGGTTTTGCTACTTTGAGACACAAGAAGCCCTTATAGGTTTGGGGGCTTCCAAAGTACTACAGGTCTGAGACTGGAATGTTTTTTCCGACTAAAAACTGGTCGGTGATATGGTAGAACTGAAAATAAAGGCAGGAAGTTATTTTTCTTATTACTCCAATGTCATTCTTATGCTTTTACCTTTAGCTGCAGTGACTAAACCTAGATACAAAGACCTTAGGGTTTAGGTAGTGGAGTGCTAATTCGTGCAGTTCAAGCCTCCTCCTCGTCTGTGTCCAGAATCGCCAAAAGTCATATCCTGTACCCAAGAGAACAAGGAACCGGCAAGAAGAATTATTTGGAACAGGGGAATTCTCAGAGTTGATATATTTCATGTAGATGTTGTGGGGAGTGGAGGGGGAGGAAGGGGCACAAGCCCACCTGCAAAATCCTGGGCAGGCTTTTGTGAATTTGATGGTTTTCTTCATTGACTGTTTTTTGAGACACAACAGATAATCCACTTTTTTAAANTTTTTTTTTTTTTTTTTTTTTTTTTCCCCTCGCCGTCTCCCTCCCCCTTGTGTTCTGCTTCTGTGCCAGAAACAGCTATTAATGAGTGCTAGAAACCTGCAGAGATCTCCAGGGTGTCAGGCTAGTATTATCCTAGCTTTGTCAGAAAGGGACCACTAGTTTGAACAACTGTGAACATGTCCCAGTTCCTCATCTGTAATTCCTCTGAAGTGGTGTGTAAAACTGGATGGGCAGTAACTCCTCTTACTCCTTTGTGTGGAGTTTGTGTCTTGGAGCCTGCCTTATTTCAGATAGGACAATGACAGCACTTAGTTTTATATAGTGTTCTGCTTCACAGCAAGGCTGATGTTGTTACCCCTGTGCGTGGAGAAACTGAGGCACGGAGAGATGAAGCAGCTTTGGCATGCCAGGTGACCTTGGGCAGAGGCAGCTGGGGACTGCCCCCAACTCTGACTTAGACTCCTTTGCTCTTCACTTAGCCATGCTGCTTCCCTTCCAGGGTGGCTGAAAGCAAATCTTTCTGGGAAAGAAGCTTCAGGAGGCACAGATGGGAATAAGATTGTTCTGGGTTAGCAATATGCAGGAGGGGGTGGGAAGAAACTTGACAGATGCTGCAAGAAAGACCATATGAACCCAAACCTCCTTTGTGCTTGGGATGGGTTGCTTGGGATGCTGTTGATCGTAGGATCCACTGAGGCAAGTGGTGAAGCTGAGACTTAGGAGGGTATTTAGGTCACTCTTTCCCTATATCTTCAGAGTAACAGAAACCTTTTTTTGCAGAAACAAATGGTTGAAATGGCAGCAACCCCCCTGCCAAGCAAGCCAGAAGCGTGTATCACCTCTGAAAGATTATATGGGGGCTAAGGTGTTTTTCTCATAGCTGTTTTGTTAAAGTTGTGTTTGTAAGTGACAGACGAGATCACAGAAATAGAGAATACCACCAGGCAAAGGCAGAAAGCACTAATGACTGAACGTGTGTTGGGGTTGTAATGCTGAGAGCTGGAAGAGTTCCTGAGCTGTGGCAGGAGAGAAACTTGAAGCTGGGAGAGAAGTCGTTCTTGTCTGCTTCCTGCTGTGTTCAGGAAAGCAGGACTTTGCCTGTTCTTTGTGAACAAAACCAAATCAAAGTAGTGTCTGAGAAGCTGTCTTCAGCCATGTACAATCTCCTAAATTCAGACAAGATCTGAAATATTTGACGTTCTGAAATACATGTGAACCCTTTCTTACTCCTCTGTCTCCAGTATTTGTGAACGCGTGACCCCTCGGCTGTCTCATGCCAACTCGGCAGTGGTGCTGTCAGCAGTGAAGGTCTTGATGAAGTTCCTGGAACTTCTTCCCAAGGACTCTGACTATTACAACATGCTGCTGAAGAAACTTGCCCCTCCGCTGGTGACCCTGCTCTCTGGAGAGCCTGAAGTTCAGTATGTTGCCCTGAGGAACATCAACTTGATTGTGCAGAAAAGGTAAAGCCTCAGGGAGCTGTTATTCCTGGGTTGTCGAAGGGCATCTAGTTATCTCAGACCTTCAGATATTTCTACATGCACAGAACTTCATTTAATCCAGGTTCAGATCCCTCGAGGGACAGTTTAAACAGTCTCATGACTCTTATAGCCTGGATTAATTTTTTTACAGCATACTTGTGATACCAGTATCATACGGTATTTCTTTACCTGCCTCTCTCTTCACTGCCTTTTTAAGAGCTGTAAGAACTGCTCTCTCATTAGACTATAAATTAGATTGCAAATAGGAAGGAGGGTGTAACTGTAGAGTTCATAGTGACCTCTAGAAACTCAGTGTGCCTATGCTATTCTCTTCAGCATAGAAAAACCAGGCTGGTGACATACTGACGTACAGCGGTTTGGTTTTTTCACCAGTTTACTCCCACGTGCATGTTTAAATACTGTTGTTCCTTTCTGGAAAAGTGGGATAGGTTGGATAGCACTTTGTGATTGTATTCAGGGTAGAGTTACTGTGCACTGACATCTTGCAAGTGAAAGCAGGAAAATGGTTGTAGGTGGGGTTTGCATTGAGATGATAATGTTATTCTTTCACTGAAAACACTGTCATCCAGTGACTGACTGCAGTGGTTGGCTCAGCAGTTCAAATGGAGAAAGTAGAGATGTAGGAACAGACAGGCTTGAATTCTGCATTTTGTGTCTAAATCTTTTTATCCAGCCTTCTAACTTTCTTCAAATTGTTGTTCTCATATGTTTGTTTGCATGTCCTGGACACAAAGGGACACCATTCTGTTTCTCAGTGAATTTTTGGGTAGATTTTTAAACAAAAGATACCTTTGTTTAGGATATAGCCCATTGTTTTTACCAGTCTTGAGTGAAACAATGTTATGTTCCCTCCAGGCCTGAAATCCTGAAGCAGGAAATCAAGGTGTTCTTTGTGAAGTACAACGACCCCATCTATGTCAAACTGGAGAAACTGGACATCATGATCCGCCTAGCTTCTCAAGCAAACATTGCCCAGGTCAGCTGAGGAACTTCTGATGAGTTCTGCGTGTGTTCTGGAGATGGAAAACCGTCTCAGGGTCCTTGCATGAGGATATACACAGCTACTTCTAGTGTTGTCCTGGCTTTTAGGCATCCCTGTCCCTGGTATAGTGCTCTTTGCAGCTACTTTAAGGGAGGTGTTGGAGTTTCCTCCATAATTTAAATGTTAAGAGCATGGTATATCTTACATTGTGACCATTAGGTAGATCTTGTTTTATAGATTACAGTTCCGGGAGAGCTGATGTCTCCTGTCAAATGACTCGCTACTAGTGCTGAAGTTGGAATGAGAGGCTTGTTTTAAGTTAGAGAGGTGTGCCTGTAACAGAGGCATTCAGAAAGGCCAAATGTTACTGAAATGTGAGTTTCAAGTGTATTAGTTAAATTGTTAAACCCTTGCACAGGCACTCTTCAGAGCTAAAATAACCTTTGTTTTGCTTAGCTTGCTTCCAGAGTGGAAATAAGACAAAGCTAAAGCTCAACTGAATTGAGACTGATTTACAGTGTGGATTCTTCTTGGATTTGATATTGTTTTAATCCAAATTCCTTTGTGGAAGGAAGTGGTCTTGAGTGCGACCCTTGCCACAAGGCCTAACACTAACATAGAATGATTAATGTCTCTGGTTAGTGCTATTATTGTGCTATCCTAATTGTCACAGAACAGTTTCATTTAATGTGACGTTTTTAAGCAGCTCTCTTCAGCTCTCTCCTCTGATGTTTTTTGGAACAGAGCAAGATAATTCATGCCCCTTTTGTGCTGGGGACATGGAAAACATTTTAAAAATCAGTTTCCATGAGAACATATTCAGAGTTTTCTATTTAGTCTTGGTAAGTTCTGTACCAATTTTAATGCATAATGTTTTGATAATACAGGTTGTTTGGATGAAAGGCAGTGGTGTCTCTGGAGGGCAGAGTCTGGGATTGGAATCTGCAGACTAATGAATGAATCCTCTCCTGGTTGTAAAGAGGCATTCCTAAAAAAAACCCAAGCTTTATCAGAAATATGCCCTGAAATGAGACCCAAGGAGAGCAGGCTTCTACCCCACATCCTCCCTGTGTGGCTTGTCAAGACTATTCACCTCCATGCCTGTTCTAGACCAAGGCAGCAGACTAGCTGTATCCAAGTCACTCAGACTTGGGCAGTATTTGAAAAGCACGAGCTACTAAACCTTGGTGCTCTAAGTACTGTGCAACATAGATCATCCAAGGAAATAATAAAACTTCAAAACACAGATGTCCTGTCTACTCCTTGCAGATTTATTTGTCTGCAGTCTGGCCCGTCAAGGCCTCTTCATCTTGTCATTCTTCTGAACAATTTGCATTGACTAGAGATTTTTTCAAACCACTGTCTTGCTTTGTGCTATTCACTCTCCTTTGCAATCTATTTGTGACATCACGATGAAATCCCTGATGTCATGTTTGACATGAGAAACTGAAACAAATGAGTTTATGAGGGAATATAAATTGCATAGGGTCTTTTTCTAAAATATATTTTTATAAACTAAGTGATTTAAGACAAAATAGCTTTTTAGTTAGTGGTTTGTAAGATCCCAGCAGGTCCTGGTTCAAGCCCTTGTTCAGTTTCCATTAGCAAAAAAACTGAGACAATACAGTAAATCTTATTCTTAAGGGGGAAATATCTTCACACTGTTGCTATTCTCTGTATAGGTGTTCCAGGGTGTCCTCAGATCTCCTCTGCATCCTCATTTTGGATCCAGTAGAGATCCAGATGTTTTTCTCAATACAGAAAAGGAGAGATCAAGAATGGTTGTTGCTGAGAGCTTTGCATACAGTGAATGTAGAACAATAAGTACAATAAACCATACATAAAATCTGTGCGTATGGACATGACCCCTACTTCATTCTATTTTCAGTGTAAGAAGGAATAGCAAGATTTAACTTTGGCAGGGCTGACTTTGCCCCCAGCTTTTGTTCAGGGGAATTTGAAAATAATCTAGACTGAGCCATCTTTTGGCTTTGGCCAGCCTAAACCAAGTCTTGCTGCCTAATCCAAACCAATGGGTTTCAGAGATAGAGATTGATTACGGAGTTTGTTAGCTTTGAATGCGTGTGGCTAGCTGTGGAAGAATACATCCTGCTTGTGTTACGGTATTCAAGTAGCATCACTTGTTAGAGTGCGATGTACTCTCTGTGTGATCCCAGAGATTCACATTGGTGTGCTTTCTCTGCAGGTCCTGGCAGAGCTCAAGGAATATGCTACTGAGGTGGACGTTGACTTTGTGCGCAAAGCTGTTCGAGCAATTGGGCGCTGTGCCATCAAGGTTGAGGCAAGTATCTGAATCTTGAGGTTTTCTGTGATTCTCTGTCTTCAGAAACAATGATAAGCTTTGCCATCTTGTTCCCACATTATGCAAAGTTTCTTTGCTCCTGTGTTGGCAATCAAGTGACCTGGATATACCATTCTCATGGGCAAAGCCCCAGCTGAACAGCAGGACTCGTGAGCTCCAGTTGAGTACAACACAGGAGGGTGGTGTGCTCCTCTCAGACCTCAGCTTGTAGGCAGGGCAAGGCAGCTAAATCATCCTTGATGGATATTTTTCTGCACTGGCTTCAATGGAACAATGACCACTTACCCATGAGGACCTCCTTTAATAGCTGTGGCCTGACCTTTCGAAGGGGGAAGGAGAAGAGATTGTGCAAAGGAACTCAGTATTATGAAATGTTTTGTGTCCCCCCTGTTTCAGCTGAATAAAACACACATGCATAGAATTACAGAGGTTCGGGGCTCATAAGTGCAATTTGCATCTAGTGGCTCTATCTGCTTATATAGTGTTAAAGGTTCATGTAGCTTATAGCTTCATTTGGACTGTGCTCTCTTTAGCCTAAATGCTTATGCAAATAAGTTCCCGAGAACCTCTGCAGTTACCCAAAACAACAGTCTGAAATGTCCTCTGCCAGTTGAACATCCACCAAAATGCTCATAATGGACTATTATTTTTTTTCAGTGATGCCCCTGTTAATCTCCCTGTAAATGAATCTGCTATGCCTGACAGGAGCTCAGAAAGCCTGTGAAGAGAGGGAAGACTTATGCTATGGTGTTGGTACTTTTCAATAAACTGATAACTGAGTGCAAAATGTCACATAAGTGGTCTAATTTGAGCTGAGCTCATTTAGCTTTTGCTGAAGTGTGTTCCTATGAGCATTGCCTGACAGCAGATTTAAATAAAAACCTAGTCATGCCTGGCTGAGTATAGTGTCAGTGCACAGGTTTCCCTTGTTTCAGCTAAACTACTGTAAGTCTGTGTAAAGAGGACACCAACTTCTGTCCTCTTGAGAGAATTGAACGCCTGTGCAGCCTTCTCTTCCTTCCTTCAGCTCTTAAAGACTTATCACTACTATAGGCTTTCTTTTAAGTGTGGCCCAATAGAGCAGGTGCTTGCTGCCTCTGTTTCATGTCTGCAGTTCAAAATACTGGAGTGCTCCTTCCATGTTACATGCAGGCAGGAGGCTGTCTGGATGGAGCCACAGCAGGGACAGTAGAAAATGCTCTTGAGCATGGAAGAGGGCTACTGAGAAGTTAAGAAGCTGGTGGCAGCCTTTTTTGTAGCGGTGTTTGTGTTGGGGAGTGGGAGTTTGCTTTAGTTCTCAGTAGACACTTTCTTGCTAGGATTTGGCCATGTGTCTGTCCTAGTTTCACATGAAAGGTGGTGTATTCCTGCAGTATCAAGGTGGTTTGAGGCGTTCTTACCCTTTCCTGCCCTCATCCCCTACATTATTTCTTCCCATCCCTGATACCATGACAGCCACATTCAATATGCAAAGGACTAATAATAATGTCCCAGCAAATCTGCAGTGACCCTCTAACTATGTAATTGTCTCTCAATAAGTAGTGTTAACCTTGATTTTTAGCAATGCTCCTTTGAAGACACTGCTGCTAAAGATGAAGTCTGTTTACTCCTCTAATGAGAGCCAGATTTAAGGAGGGCAAATATAGAACAACTCATTACAGCGTCCTCATCTCTAGGTTAATCCCTGTCCCCAGTGCATCTGTGTTTACTAGAGGCTGTTTGCACGGTGAATTATGACTAATGGCAGAGCATTCTCTCAGCCGTCAGTGTCCAAGTTCCCAAGGCTTAGAAATCTGCTTTTTGACATAGGGCACAGCCAGCAGGAGCTGTTGATGAATGAATATTTATGGGAAACTTCAGCTCTGCCTTCAAGGATCCTACCTTTTGTCTAATTGTCTCTCCGAGAAGACTAAGACAGTAAATAAGTTTGTCTGCTGTGACATGCACCGTAGAGCAAGTGTGGCATTACCTTTGCTGCACAGCAGCGCATGGTACTAACAGCAGAGGTAGCGCTTGTTTTGTAAATGTAAGCAATACCCATGCTGAATAACAGGGCTGATGGATTTTGCCCAGTCTTAAGTAGTCATATTGATTTGGGGGATGTCAGAAAACATGATTTTGCATGGATAGACTAGCTGGGCTCAGAGTTAGCTTGAGCATGTCTACGGCAAACTGTGTGGTGTATCTAGACTTGACAGCGTGAGGTGAAGGTATCTGGTGTATGCATCAGTTTGCTCCGTTGACAGCAGCAGATGAAGAAGTCATCTGATGCTTTGATTGTAAGCTCTCTGGAGCAAAGGAGAAGCAGAAGGAGCCATATTAGAGGGGGATTTGTGCCAGTTCCAGGAGATTCTGCCAGCAGCCCAGTTCTTAGAAATCATTGAGGCTTACAGCTGTGAGCATGGTATGTGCTACTTCAGTAATCTTGTGGGATTTCATTTGGTTTCTACAGAAAAACAAACCAATTTTGATGTTGGTTGGTTGTCCTTCCTTACTCCAACTTGAGTGCTGTTCTGGCCTGGGCACTCTTTCATCAGTTTGCAGAGCACTGCAGTCCCCAGGGATGTCCATCTTCAAGTAGCAATGTGTTTACAAGGGATGGGGTGAGCTGAGATGTATTTTGTTACTGGGAAATTTTGTTAGAGGGGCTGCTCTACTGTGCATGTGCCCACATGACTGCTCACTTTCCAAAGGACTCTTGGGATAAAAATCAATACTGCATATTTCAAAGTGGATGTTGTGCTCTTCCTGGAAAAATCACACTTTGAAGTGTCTATAAAGAAAAGGAAAATAAACCTTAATTTGCTTTTCCTTGAATTCTGAAGCTTTGCTAGTTGTAGGCTCTGTCAGGGCCGGACTGCTTGTTGCAAACAATGACTAATGCTGTAAGTTCTGTAGAGTTGGCTTAGGACAGATGTACCCCCAGTGCCCCAAGGCCGTGTGTTAAAACATATAGTGAAAGTTGTTGAGAAACTGGCAAGGGATGAAATTGCAAGCTCTGAAGCATCTATCTTGCGAGGACTTTGAGTGGGGTTCCCACTGTGAGCAATGTCAGTCCTTGTGGAGCCAGGTCCATGGTCAGCCTCCATGAAATAGAAGAGTCTTCGAGGTCACAGGCCTCAAATCTCTTCTTAAGCAGGAGAAGGGTGCAGAGCAGGACATTGTCAGACTGCCATTTCACTGACTCTGTAGTGGCATAGTACCTGTAAAGCCATGCTAAGGAGGGAGAGGTATAATAAAAAAAAAATTATACCAATCATACAAAATTATGATGCCTCTCCTTACTCTGATACCAATGGTATTGGATTTTTTTCTCTTTGGTGTGAATTTCAGGGGAGAGTCTTAAGACCTTTAGTGCCAGTTTGCAAAAACAGAGCAAATGCTGGTTTACAGGGTCTCCTCTCTTGGCTGATCCCCATGCCAGCATTGCCACTGTTTGTGGTTGTAGGCTGCATTTGCAAGATACCACAGCTAGAGTCATGAGGGCAAGAAATCAGCAAAAGGCTTTAGTCTCTGCTTGTCCCAAATTCAGCTCTGCTAGTCTTGAGGTTTGTCCTTGAGATTTTTGCCCATTCTCAAAAAAATTATTCCTGTGACTTAAATGCCATTGTATTCCTCCTCCTCCTCCTGCCCAGCCTCTAAGCGCTCTGAAAGTGAAGGGGACTGTTAGCTCACTTGAATTGAAAAATCCACCTACGTTGGTATTGTTTGTGCCCTATGATATTTGTCTCGATCCTGAATGCTTTATGAATGTTCTAATGGTGACTGCCTAGGCAGGGTCGTGAGCAGTCTGCTTCTCACATTAATCACCAGCTGTGTAATGAGGCTTCATATGTGCTCTGCTAATAGCCAAATTGCTGTCCTTATTTGAGACTCTCTGGTGCTAGAGTGGGTTGCTCCTGTGATGTCCTGCCTCACTGTGCTGTTTGGGAATAGACCTCCCTGAATTATTTGCCTCTATCTCCAGTTCTGGTTCCTGGAGCATGCCAGTGTCCAGTCCTTGTTATGTTACAGTGCATATGGCTGGGAATTTTGAACTAATTAATGTGAAAGCTGCATTAGCAAGAGCTGGATTTCTATTTATAGCTGTATCTTCACATGTTGCTAGTGACCTCACCCCAAAAACACTGAACCTCTTGCTGGTGTGAGCTGCTTTTTGCTGCTGTTCTTACAGCATGATTGACAGCATGGTTTTCTCTTGCCTACTAGCTTCCCCAGACACCTTCCAGCAGTCCCTGTCAAATCTCTCCCAGCTTTGATTGCCACAGCTTGGGCAAGTCCAGGAGAGCTCGTTCAGTGGCCTGTTTCAACTGCTAGCCAGCAAGAGGGTGATACAAATAGTAATGCAGGCAATGTACTTAAGGTCTCTCGTGTGGTGATCCAGCTATCTACTGGCATGGTTGCTTCAACTGTTATTTTACACAGGAGCTGGAGTCAGCTGGTATCTCCACTGTAATACACAAGCACTTGTCAACCTGTAGGTTTTTTCTGGACATGCATATTGAATTGGTAGCTTTTGTTTTCCCACTCTGGGCCTTTTCCCCTGTGCATGCCTCATTCCTCAGTGTGTGCTGTGGGCTAGGAAGGAGTGTTTCTTCAGCTTGTTTTAATTGTATTGTTCTGTTCTTCTCTCTAGCAATCTGCAGAGCGCTGTGTGAGCACGCTGCTAGACCTCATCCAGACCAAGGTCAACTATGTGGTCCAGGAGGCCATTGTGGTCATAAGAGACATCTTCCGCAAGTACCCCAACAAGTACGTGAAAGTAGTATAACATTTTTGGGAAGCTCTTGTCTGCTAGCATCAGAATAGAGCAATGTAAAACTCACTCAGCATAGCTTACCAGGGCTTTGAAGCAAAGGTGGCCATTTTCCTGAGAAGCAGTGTCTATTCTGATTCTAGGTCCTAGGTACGGTAGGATTCAGTGGTTGGCTCTAGATGAGGTATCACCCTGACACATTATTAGTTTGAATTGAAAGCTTTTCCTTCCCCACCACTCCATATTGATGTTGAGTATAAGCCTTAATCAAAAGCTAGTAGAGCTCTTGTGGAGAATGCCAGAAAGAAAGTTTGACCAAGTTTGCAGCATCAGGCTTCTGGTTTTGCTCATCTGCTCTAGAAGGCTTATATGCAAGGCCATGAAGGTTCCTGGCTCTCATGGTCTGAGATCCCAGTCAGATCGTGCTGAACAGAATGCTGCTGGCTTTCTCCATCGAGTGTTCTCTCTGACTAGGGCAGTACTCAGCTTCTTTTAAGCTGTTTCTGCAATAAGGTTTTGTCTCTTCAGCTACAGAACAGCAGCAATGTCTTTCAGCAGAGACTTCATGATCACCTAAGAAGTAATATGGGACATCAGCAGGCCTCTCTGGCAATTTCTGCTGTCAGTTACAAGATAGATTGCCTGCTTATGACAGGGATACCCACGCATGGGAATAGGGGAAGCTAAATAATTAGTGTGGGGTATTGTCTGTTTTACAGCAAAGCCTTTGGGGAAGTGTAATATGCAGTTTAGAGTTACCAGTCTAAAGACGCCAGTGAGGCTGCAGGATCTGATACAGACTCATGGTTTGAACCGTTGGATCAATTGTTCCCTTTAGCAAAACAGAGAGGGAGGCAGCTTTGTCTTGAATTCCACATCTGGGTGGTCTTGCTGGTTAACGAAAGTGCAAAGCTCTTGAGGACCCTGTGACATCTTAGTACTCAGCCTGGAAAAAGAAAAAGCCTAGGAATATCTTCTGTACTTGAGCAAAAATGCTGCTTGTTGCATAGAAATATAAGACATTGTAATTCAGTGCAGGATTCTCTGCAGAATTATGTGGGCAGAGATGGAGTAACACAAGTTGAATTCGCCCCAGTAAACCACCTGTACTCTGACAAATCAGGTATGAAAGCATCATTGCCACTCTGTGTGAGAACCTGGATTCCCTGGATGAACCAGATGCCAGAGCTGCCATGATCTGGATAGTGGGCGAATATGCAGAAAGAATTGACAATGCAGATGAGCTGTTGGAGAGTTTTTTGGAGGGCTTCCATGATGAAAGTACTCAGGTAAAATTGTTGTACATCTTATCTGTAGTGTTTCATGCAGTGTATGTATGGGATGGATGGTAAATATTATTGCAGTGGTCAGAAAATACCTCCCAATGAAAACTTCAATATTTGGCTAAAATAAAACTCTTGGGAGTCTGTAGACTTGCTCTGTTGTCTGTATCTCCCAAACTTCTCTTCTTGGAAGGGTAAGACAGGACAGGAGGGGGTTCTAGATGTTGCATGCTGCTTGGGGAAAAGCCCTACTAGGGACCAGAACATACAGAAGAGTAGTGATGAGATGCATAAAAGTATGACTTAAATCTCAGTGTGTTGGTCAGGAACTTGTCTGCGAAAGTGTTTTGCAACAGGCAAAAGATTCTGAGTCTCATTGTAATGGGTTTCACTGGCAAAGAGTAGTATAATGCTGTTACAAAGCTTAGGACTTGAGTTTCCTAACAGTAAAGGTTGTTGAGACTTGGGAGGCATTGCTAAAGCATGGATGAATTTTCTTATCTCTACTGTGTCCCTCTCTCTTAGGTGCAGCTCACCCTGCTGACTGCTATAGTGAAGCTGTTCTTAAAAAAGCCTTCTGAGACACAGGAGCTGGTTCAGCAGGTTCTCAGCCTGGCCACGCAGGTAAGCCAAGATATCCAGTGAACCAGAGCCCTCCAGACACTGTGTTGGCCTGCTGTGCGTTGTCTCCCATCTGCCAGGCCAATCAGCTTTGCAGTAGATAGGATTCAAGCATGTTCCTCTCTCTCCCATAGAGACTCCATTTAAGAGCTGCTGTGTGCCTGTTACCATGCCATCTGGCATCTGCTCTCTCCTCCTTAGCTCTTGCTTCATCCTAATTCCTTCCCTGTTCCCTTGCTAAATGAAAAGTTAGAGACAGGGTAGAGTTACGAAGAAACCAAAACACTTTCTCCTTGATGGTGGCTTGCAGTTAAACATCTGGAGCTATAACAGAGCGAAAGGGCCTGGCAAAGACTTTGTTTTGTGAACAGCAAAGTTTAAGCAGTGTGATGAAAAAGAAAGGGCTGAGGTTTGGGTTTTTTCCTTTGTACTTGGATGCTGCCAACAATGTGGCAGCTTTGCTGGAGGCTGTAACAGTGGGTTAAGATCCCGGATTCATTATGCATGAGGTGCTGAGTTACAAGCTCAGATCACTGCAGGTGGGGCTGGGCTTGAGCTGGCAGACAGAAGTGCTCTAGTTCTGGAGGACAGAAGTGGAGATGTCCTGGTGGCAGGAGTGGGTAAGACCTCAGCTGATCCTCCTACACTCCCTGTCTGTAATGACTGGGGTAAATGTGTGATGGTGTAGTCCCAAAAGAGCAGCTCCTCTCCAGACCTGCTGTGTCACGTGATGAAAATAGTCTCCCAGCTGTTCTGAATGGGCTGTGATTGTTTCTGAGCAGAAAACCTGGAGTCAATCATCCAGTCAATCAGTTGTCTTTGCAGTTGTCTTTGCTGCAAGAAGTCATGGCTGTGGACTTATTAGTACTTAAAACTTTTATTCATCACTTTGGGGGTGTCGTACTGGTCAGTGGCAAGAAATCGGTGGCCTGCTTTTCTTGCTTCAAAACCTGCTATTCAGCTCCTCTTTAGAGAGGGGTGGGCCAAGGGCATGCTGTATCATTTGTCTAAGTCAACAGAAGAAAGGTACTAAGTGTTAAAACCCACTAAGCTGAGTCACAAAACACTTAATGGCACCCTAGGAATATAATAGGCGTCTGTTTTTTCTCTGTTTGTCACAAATGTTGATTCAGTCTGGCTTCTTGTATTTTATGTGAATAATAAGTCAATGTAGGATAACTGGCTGTAAAACACTAAAAAGCCTTACACTTCAAGGTCTGATTTCTAGGTAGAGACACTGTTTTTTCACTTGAGTGGGAGAGTAATTACATGTGTGTTTCTTTCCCCAGCTTAGGTATTGTTGCACTTTGAGTGTCTCAGCAAACTGCAGGTGTGATTGTAGCAGGAGCCGGCTTAATCCAGCCAACACTGGTAAAAATAGCAATGAAGCAGCTGGGGATGGGGAGGGACACAGATGTGTAGCAGTGATCAAGGTCCCTGGCAAGCCCATAACCTAATGGATGGCATAGAACCTCTACATCTCCATTGCTGTTGTTTGTGTGGTGTGGGTGGGTAACTAAGCTAGCATGGTTTTGTTGGTATGCACCACAGGTGTGCATGCAGATCCTGGAGAGCGGAGAATTGGGAGAAATGTGGAAAGGGAAGATCTGAGCCTCTTGTTCCAGTAGATTTACTAAAGTTTCAAGTCTGTTTATTTGGCTGTGGGAAGAAACAGTCAGTCTTGAATCTGTATGTGCCTGCAAGTAGATAGGAGCATGTGGTCTTTCGTGCCTGCCCTTGCAGAAGCACTGCCTGATCTTGATCTGCCTGCTGCAGGCAGGCTGCAGAGAATCTTGTAGGAATTAAGGGCGAAGGGTGTAAAGAGTGCACGACTCCACCATCAAACTGAAAAACAGCACTGCAGAGAAATCTTATCAGTTGACCCAGACATTGTATCTAGGTCCTTATGAGCAAAATGGGCTTAGCATGCTCAGTCTCATTACAAATAGAGGTTTTGCTGTGTGCCTGAGAATGTCTTGAGACAGACGGCAGAGAGGTGGGTTATAGCAGGTCAGCAGCAGCGTGAATGAGATCACAGAAGAAGAAAAGAAATGCCAAGGAGGAAGGCTAATGAGGTGTACAATATGTTGCCAGAATTTTATGGGAAAACCTCAAACATTTACCCCGTTATTCTGCTGATGTGGGGGTTAAAAATCCTAGCCCTTGTTTCTATGAACAGTTCAAAACATGTTGCACTACAACATAAAACCGTACCACCTCCCTCTCCCTAGAACACTTGTTGCAAACTATCACCAGTCACTTTGCTGTTCTGGGCAGAGCTGTTTGAAAAGGAGAGAAATAATTAGCACTTCATGCAGAGGCAGAAGTATCTGCAGTAAAACAAGGGTATTCTTGACAGCTGGAGAACTGATGAAGTATCCTAACTGTGTATCATTAGCATCTTTCCATATGTCATTAGATAACTAAAAGGCAGGATAAATAAGATCTCTTTTAGTATGAAGAATATGGCCTATTAAGATCTATCCTGTAGCTCTGCAGTGTCTTTTTGTCCAGCAGTGCCCTTGGGTAAGTCATATATTTCCAGGAATCTTGGATCATTCTGTTACAGTATGCAGTATTGCATGTCTGCTCTTAGTATGTGACGGAGTCATTTTGACTTTTGACTCACGTTCTTTTCTCCTGTCTACACCCGCTTGGATTTCTCCTAATACTTACTGTTATGTCAAGTAGCACAGAGTTTGGAAAGCAGTTGATAGCTCTGTGGGTTGGGGCAATTGTGGGATGTAAATCCTAGGCTTTTTGCTCCCTGACCAGCTGAGCAGGAAGCTAGGCTTTAATACTTCGGTTATCATTTTTAATTTTGGGATGTTCTTCACAACAAGCAGTTTGTAACATCATTCTGAAATTAGTGACTGTTGCTACTGGATGGTTGGGTTTTTTTAATCCAGCAGAATCACTGCAAGAAAAATTAAGTGATTACACGCATTAGTCCATCTCAAACCTGTGACTGACGTATTGCTTTGTCTCAGGATTCTGACAACCCAGACCTGCGGGATCGTGGCTACATCTACTGGCGCCTTCTTTCCACGGATCCAGTGACTGCCAAAGAAGTGGTCCTGTCAGAAAAGCCACTTATTTCTGAAGAGACCGATCTGATTGAACCGACTCTGCTAGATGAGTTGATCTGCCATATTGGGTCTCTGGCTTCTGTGTACCACAAACCACCCAATGCTTTTGTGGAGGGGAGCCATGGGATCCACCGCAAACACTTGCCAATTCACCATGGAAGGTAAGCTGAGGCAACCCTGGTGATAATGGGCAGGACTGGTTCTTTCTTTCTAGCCAACAGTCCAAAAGGTGCAAAGACTTTTTTTGTAACACTCCAGTGGTTTTTTTTATTGATTGTGTAGGGGCTTGCAGGTCAGTCAAGGGACTATTTCACTGTAGAATTTAATCCTGGGTATTAATCCTGGGAGTTTCTGAGTTCCTGGGTCAGAGGACAGAGGAAGTATCAAAGTTCTTGTGTGAGGAGAAGCTATGATGTTTTTTCAGAAGACGCCGGCTGTAAGCCCACTTGACATGAGAGTTTGAATAAAAAAGCAGAAGCTTTGGATATCTGGTACAAGGAGGAGGATGACTGTGGTAAAAACAAACATCTTGTTGAGAAGGATACACTTCTTTGATTTTGTAAGAGCTTTTGCTTCAGCAACAGCGCAGCTTTACAAGCCTCACTTGTGTAGAATAATACTGGTTTCCTGGAACAGGCGAGTACAGGGATCCTTCGCTGTTGGAATATGAAATGGGGAAGGACTGGTAAAACTACCTTTCTCACTTGGTGCCTATAAAGCAAGGGGAGTGTACAAGCCATCTAAGCGCTGTCACTGAAAACTGGGATTAAAAGAAGATGGCTAGACTGATACGATTCTGTCTAACTTTGGGGAGGGTGGGGGGAAATGCTTTGGCTTACTGTCTGGAGCTTTAATGCTTCCACATGATCATAGTCCTGGAAGTGGGTTAGATCTGCAAGAGCAGGCAGTATAGTAGTCCTGGGCTGCGGCTGGTTTGCTGTTGAGCCTGTTCCCGTGGTTCCTTATTCAGGTAAGCAGTGCTGTTTGCACTAATGGTATTAATGACAAGTGTAAGTGTGCTTTACAAGAGGCAGAGTATGCAGGCTTACCTCTTAATAATATTCCCAAAGTGACATTTGGAGTGCTATTTTTTGCTGTTGCACTGATAAATCAGTGTGTGATGCTGCTCCTTGTCTATTTTCTGACACCACTTCTCTGCTATTCTTAGCAACTAAAGCTATTTTTGTGATGACTAGTTTTTGGAAGCCAAATTGTTTTCTCCCTGCCTATGAAATCAAGTCTGGCTGCATTGACCCGGGACCAGGAAGCACAAGTCTACGAGTTGGAGAAGGAAAGCAGTGGCTGCTTTCCGCAGCTACCTCTCCTAGTCAAAGATTTGCCTCAATAGCAAAAGGAGCTGGTGGGGCGGGGGGGTAGCTTTGGTCTTCAGTGTTACCAGCCTTCCTGTACACTGTTGTTTCGGGTCACTACAGAAGCTAATGTTTTAGGGGGTTTCAGTCAGCTGAAGGAATTCAGCTTTTGCAAGGAGTGGTCTTTTTTACTAGCTTCTTGCGTGTGTTTGGCTTGACTCTCGTAGCTCATGCTCAAGGAGTCTGCTGACCTCAAATCTTTTCTGACTATAGCAGTGTTGTACATTGCCTTGGTGGTATTTGCTACTAAATTACCCGTTCCTTCAACATAAAACATTCAGGCTTCAATCAGCAGTGGCAAGCTGAGGAAGCCAGAGCTGGGGGAAGGTCTGAAGGGTGCTCAGCAGAGCACGCTGCATACTGATGCAGTGCTCTAGCCCGTTTGGTAAATTAAAAAAAATGAGTGGTGTTACTTAATGGCACACCAGGCTTCTCTGATGTAAGCTCATCTCATAAAGACACCCCATTATTGTGGTTTTCTGCTTTTACTATTAGCAAAAGGACAGTAAAACCTTACCAGCTGGTGTCAAGGCCTCCTTGCACGATGTCACAGCATACCAAATTGCCACTTTCAGCCATGAGAATTACAGTGAGCAGCTCTGCAGGAGCATGGTTGTGGGGAGCCTGAATTTGTGCATCCAGTATGATTTTACTGATGACTAAGAAATTGGTTTGCCTCTTTCTGATGCTGAATGTGCATGAAAAGATACCTGAAAATCTGTCAGTTTAAGGCAAGTTAAGGGTGTCCAGTGAAAGATAATCTCATCTAGCTATTTGGAGTTATCTTCATTACTTCTGCACTCCAGTAATGATCATTCTGGTAGCTGACCCATCTGCTAGAGACTGAGGTTTTCCTTCACATTGCACAGTGAGATAGAGGTGGAAGCATGGAAATGTGGAGATGTCTGCAATGAATGTGGCTTAAGAGAGTCAAGATAGCATTGCCTTGAGTAGATGGGCAGAAGTAGCTAGATAAGTGGTATTTTCCTGGGTATAAACCTGTGAGGAGCTAGTTATGGTTGGCAGAATGCATGCACTACATTGCATTTTGATTCCTTTCATTTTCAAAGCAGTGTAGGACAAGTTCCTTTCAGCTCTCAGCTGATGGGAAGACCCATTGAACAGGTCACAGATGGTGAGATGTTCCTGCCTCTTCAGTGAGGCCAAGTGTCATAGAGTTGCAGATGAATCCTAAAGGTCGGGGAGAAATCTCTTGATTGCTTAGCAGTGTTTCCTCCTGTGGTTGCTCCCACCACCCTGCTCAGCTATAATGCAGCTGGGAAATTTGGAGAGATGTTTACAGGGTTCCTGGGAGAGGAGCAGTCTGGTTAGACTTGGGCAGAAGTCCCCATTCCCACACAGGCGGCTGCAGGAAATTTTTTATTCTTGTTCAGGCTGTGCATCCCTTGTGACACTCAACATCTGGGAACTGCTGGAGGCTGAACTCACAGGAGGGCCAAATCTCCAACTCGCATGGGCAAACCTAGCTGCTAGCCACTGCCCAAGACTACAAGGGAGAAAGCTTATGTCAAGTCTTTTTGCCCTTTATAACCCACATAATCTTTATTCATTTTTTTCTCTTTCAAAGAAAATGCAAAGTTGTTTATAAAAATCTCTTTAAAGAGGCCTATTCTGTACAGGAAATGGAAGGCTTGGTGTTGTGTTTTTTAATACAAACTGACTTAGCTCTGTCCTTTGCTAATTTCTTGTTGGGCTTTGGGGCAACTGCAGTTACACAAGACCTTGAAGGATTGCTTTATCTCCCATCAGAAGAAGGATGAGTAAGTGTTGAAGAGGTGTAGTGTTAAAGGGATTATATACTGGGAACGAACCAAGTGTGTGCACTACGGGCTTGTAATGTGCTTCTGCTCATACATGCTGTTCTTCCCCATTCTCAGGTTGGGGGTGGGAGTGCATCACGGTAACCACTTGCTCTTCAAAAATGTTTTAGTTAGCTGTTCAGCAAACTCAGAAATCTCCCTGCTGAAGGCAGAAGCGGAAAGGACAACTAATATTAGTACTATTAGGGGTCTAAAGCTTTTAATGCAAAGAAGCTTTCAACTCTTTCTGTCGCTGCCTAGTAACTAATTCATTCTGCAGTCCTTATGCTACATCTTTTCCTCTTGGCACTGAAGTTGGGAGCAGCTTATACTCTGTTGCTAAAGCTTTCCCCTCGGTAACTGGGTAAGGATAAGGAAGAGAATTGTGGCTACTCAAAATCAGGAGCTGCAATCCTTACAAAAGACCCCCAGTGTTAAACACTTTGTCAGGACACTAATTCCCAAGGCATTTGTGTGCAATTACCTGTTGGCTGCATCTGCAGTAATATGATCTAGAAATAATTTTGTCAGTTACTGCTGGCAAGAGGATGCAAAATAGATTTTAAGTTATCTAAAATATTAGCATCTCTGGATTTAAAGCATAAATACATTGTAATGAGAGCTGCAAGAGCTAGTCAGTCTTACTTTTTTTTTTTCTTCTCCTTGTAAAATTCAGTGGCAAGTGAATGTAAAAGGTAGCCGAACTGCATATGCTGAGAAATTTCTAGGCTAGTAATTGGCATGCCTGCTAACTCAAAGGAAATTATAGAAGGGAGGAATCAATTTTAGATTGAGGTCTTTAATTAGAAAAGAGTTGCTGGTCAGTAGAAGGTAGTTAATCCAGATCTCTGGGGAGTGGTTGAATTTGCACTCATTAGAGTCAGGGCTCAAGGATTTTATCAGTGTTAGGTCTCTGAGGAAATCTGATTTGGTTTTTTTTTGTTTTGGTTTGGTTTTTTCCCCCCTATGTTTACATGTAGCTTTCCAGGCCCAGTGGGCTGAAAATCATCTCTGTAGGTTTCTGAGCTGGGAAATAATTATTTTCAGTGCTGTAGTCCATGTAGTACTCATGGCTCACTGTTTTGGAGGGGTCTGTGATTCTCAAGGTGGGCAGATTTCACACTTTGAAGATTCCCTTTTCTGAACTGAAAACCATGCACAGTGCATGGAAAGTCTTTGTGCTCAAAGCGTGTGTTGAAGAACCACTTGCCCTAACACACTGCCTTGTATGTTGCAGTGGTCAGATAAGCTGCTAGGATAAGCTTTTAACTGGCTTCTGCTCGTGAGCCACCTCTTGCTGTGTTTCCCTATGCTGGGAATCTGGAGACTGAAGGTGACTAATGTTTCTCTCTTCTGCTTCTTGTTCCTCCCACCCATAGCACTGATGCAGGTGATAGCCCTGTGGGCACAACAGCCACTACAAACCTGGAGCAGCCGCAGGTCATTCCATCGCAGGGTGACCTTCTGGGTGACCTTCTCAACCTGGACCTGGGACCCCCAGTGAATGTTCCCCAAGTGTCCTCCATGCAGATGGGTGCTGTGGACCTCCTGGGAGGAGGGCTGGACAGCTTGGTAAGCAGCATCCTCTTTAACTTCATCTGATGTGAAATAATTGGAGCTGTGCTTATCTCTGCAAAGCCTTGATCATTTGTGCTTGTAATGCTTGGATCACTGAGCTCCCAGTGCTGAGTCCTGAAACTCCCAAGAGGATTTAACCAGTGCTAGTGTACCAATTTTCAGCAGGTTTTACCTGCTATAAAACGAATATTGCTGTATGCTGTAGAATCCCTATGGTCAGCAGATATATTTGTTCCATGCTTTTTCTGTCTGTAGAAGAAAACCAAAAAGTTGGTTTAAGGATGTAGAGTGTCCCACTGCTTTGTAATTGATTCAGGCTCCCTTTCAAGAAGGCGTTTGTTCCACCCGGTTCCCAACCCTACTGCGTTTCAGTGCAAAACTCTCAGGGCTGCAGGCTGTAGCCCCATGTCAGCCCATTTGTATATTCTCCAGATTATGTCATGTTTTAATATCGGTGACATTTTAATTGCAGTTAGGTCAAGAGGGAAGCAGTCTGCGTAGTCCTCCCCATGCCGCAGCTGCTCATGAGGAGATATTCTAGTACTAACAGGGTCAGGCTGCAGAGTATGAGTAATTACACATTGCTTCTGCTTTGGGGTGTGAGCTGGGCATGAGCTGCAATGAAAGAATCACTTAGCAAGGCGACCGCAGCAGTGGAGAGGAGCTCGATGCTGTGGTGTTACACTGGTGGCAGCCAGGCATTGAGAAGTGGTGAAGGTAATCATCAGCCTGGGAGTTGTTCCCACGGGGTGAAGCACAGCACACAGATCCCTAGCACCCTGGTGACTTGCCTACAGGGGTAAGAAGCAGTCTAGGCATATTTGCACCATGTAACCTGAGTAAGACTACCCCAGTGAACGCAGTTGGGTGTTTTTCAGACCTACAGTGGATTTGTCTTGCTTTGGTTTGAGGTTTGGCTTGTAGCAAGCTGGATTGGGTTATCTGTGTGCCTGGTTTAGGTGTGCTTTCAGTTCTGAGTCAAGCTCTGAATAATAGAGGTAGGAGGCAGCTGGATGAACCCCAATCCTTACTTGTCAAAGATTTTTTTTTTTTTTTTAAGCTGCCACAATCTTATTAAAGCAGACGTTAAACACATTTCCATTTCCAGTGCTTTGTGAGCTAATGAACTGGAAACAACCTAACCCTTAATGGCACTGGTGTTCACAGAGGTCAGATGTGCTTTAGTGTCTGTGCCACCTAAACAGCAGTTTGCTTATTTAGCAAGGAGACTGCTTTTACGCTGGGGAGATAGGGGATTAGGGAAAAGGTTTAAGCTGGAGTTGCTGGGAAAGCAGACAGTGAGCCCAGAGCAGTCACTTTTGCAGCCTTTGCCCTGCATTGCAAGATGTGCCACTAAGAAACTGGGATTTTTCAATTGTGTTAAGGCATTGCAGAAAATGGTGCTATCTGTGGTGGCTCAAAATGGCAAGGAGTTAAATTCCTCTGTCTACTCTGTCTATACTATCTTCCAGGCCACTTACAGTAACCCTTTGTTTCTCATTAGTGTCAGAGGCAGATAAATGGACACAGCAGGAGGACTAAAGTTTGGTTTTAGGAAAAAGAGTTGTCTCACAGTTGGCATTAATGGACTTAATTTAGTGACCTGCTTTGGCAGTAGAGCTGTTAGTTGATATGGTACTAGGCTTTTACTTAATATTTTTCTCAAGCCTTAAGTAATTCCATGGGGCTGTGGAGTGTGATCTAATAAAGTGATCATGTCTGGACGGGGAGTAGCTGTGCCTCAGGCTGTGTAGGCCAGCAGTGTCTCAGCTGAGTTACTAGATGGGGTGAGTGCTAAAAAAAAATATCTGAATGGTGACTTTTTTTTTTCCCCTGGAATGCTTTCTGTTGAAGTGCTGTTGCATCAAATGTCCTGTCTTCTGATCCCTCACATGTATAAGTGAATCTTTTCCTGGTAAATCTCTGTATTTCTCAGGCTTTTCCTTCCCTAATAAGCCTAATTGGTGTGTGAGTGAATGTGATCTGTGTCTTTGTTTATTGTTGTGGGCATGTGTTTAACAAGTATCAGGCTGAGTTAACCCTAACCTGGTATTAGCTAAATTGCTAGGCAGTGTCTCTTGGCTACATGGCTAGCCAAGGGGATTAGCATTTGGAGCTTAGGCTAATATTAAGCCACATTTGTGCAGTGCCAAAAATACAGCCTCAGTCTGCAGGTATGCACATGCCTGATTTGTGTGTGTGGTGAGGGGGTGAGATGCATCAAGGTGCCCCCTTGAAGAAGGGCTGAGCTCTTCACCCTTCACCAGGGATCAAAAACCGCTGGGAGTCAGGGGTGGTGGTCACTTGGGCTGCTCGTGCAGTCAATTAGTGGGGTTGGAGACTGAAATCAAATCCTCTTCCTTTGTCCTTAACAGTGTTCTGCCCATCACTAGGTTTCTGGCTGTCAGTGTAGCAATCCCTTCTTCTTTCCTCTCCAGACACCTTACACATTTTGTTTGTTATATTGCTGCCTGATTTGTTCTGCTTTGAAGTTTCCCTCTCCATTGCTCCTAATGTCTTTTTTTAATGCATTTCTTCCCCTGCTTTGTTGGGAAGACTGAGGATCCCTTACTCTTGCATGAAGCATGGAGTAGTGTGAGCAGTCCCTCTTCCTTCCTCAAACCACAGTTTACTTCACTTTGGGCCCTTGTGCTACCAGAAAGTAACCCTGTTTGGTTATGAATGCTGAGGCAGCTGTCGTCTTCTGTGTGCTGCTTTGGTCTTTCTTTTCCCATCCCTCCTGTTGTCTTAAGAGTCTTAAGTAAGAGTACTGGAACCAAACGTGGTTGGGGTCTGATCTAAGAAAGGATTGAGTATGTGTTTTCCTAACAGGAATTTGTCTAGTGTAATTTTTTTAAGGGTCTCAGTGATGGAGTTTGTACCACCTCTGCTGTTGATCCCTGTTTACTGCTCATCACTAGAAGATCCCTTTTGGATCTCAGGTGACCTGAGAGAAGACTGGGGAACATGAGATACTCGAATGCAGAGTATTCCTTGCATTGTGCCTCTGGCATTACCTCTCAGCCTGAGTGGGGATGTAAGTTGCTCTACTGCCAGAGCAGAGCAACCCCAAACTCTACTTCCATTCCAAGCAACTGTTTGATGTGTAAAAAACAAAAAAAACAAACAAAAAAACAAAACAAAAAAAAACCCAAAAAACCAACCACAATAAACCTAAATAAGCCTCTCTGTTACAGTGGAAGAAAATGGTTTGGGATGTGCTTGAGTTGAGTTAATGCATGAAATCATGGTCTGTTGCTGTGATGGTGAGATTGCATCAGTGCTGTGAGTGTCTCAAAGGCAACTGAAGGTCTGGAAGAGGCTGCTGGCAGGATCTCTGCCAGTTTGTCACATTCACTCAGTGTCATGTGTTGATCCCCTCAGATACTTGTTGCAGCTCTTGTGCTTTTGATAATGCCTCCTTGTCTTTGGAGGGGGTGTCTGTCTTCAGAGGGATGCTTTTGCAATGAAAGTCCCAACAGGACTAAACCAGAAAGATCAACAGCAGCATTAACTTCATGGCAAATGTCATTCTGCATTTCCATTTCTTAAACTGTGGGGTTTTGTTTTCTTCCAGGCACTTAAATAGAGACTGCATGGTATAAAACTGGAAAAACACCAAATTAATATTGTTCATTTGAATTTTCCTCAGCATTGCTAGATATTTATCCCCATGACTAGTGAGACTCCAGCTGCTTGATAGGTTAGTTTCTTTAGTGAGTAACTCTTATCTCCACAGCGAGTCCTGCAACTTGTATTAAATGTAACATGCACATTGTGCATGCACAGATGCTGAGCATGTGTTAACTATTTGGAAAAAAAAAAAAAGAGAAAAAGGGCCTTTAGTACAAGAACAAGATATGCTTTGCTTATAAGCAGAGCAGACTCACTATATAACTTACGGAGAGCTGTTCCCTAGTGAACAGAGCCAGCACTGAGTCTGCTCTGGGTTGTGCCCCTGTCTGCCACCCTGGGCAGATCTTGTTCTTCTGCTTTGCTTTATTTTCTGTAAAATGGTGACAAAGCCCACTGTTACAAAGCTGTTTGAGATCTCCAGCTCCACAGTGTAAAGTAGTGATACCAGTCACTAATGTGGGAGAAGTAAAACTTGCTTGGGCAGCAGATTGCCGGATGCAGAGTTGTGCATGCTGAGAGCTGGAGTTTGATGCTTTATCCCCTTAAAGCCAGCTCTTAAGTGGCTAAACTTCATGTAGATTGTAGGCAGCCCTCCAACTCCTGGTTTACTGTTAATGCAGCGCTCTGTAGGATGTCTGTCCGTGCTGTAATGAGCCAGGGTCATTTTGCCTTTAAACCTTTCTGTGTGTTCATTTCTTCCGAAAACCTATTGGGCATGAGAGTTCTGTGTTGCCAGGCACATTGTGCAGCTCACTGTGAGTCTGTATGTTTAACGGGAGCAGGGCACTGTGGCCAGGAGCCAAGGAGGCTGGCTTTAAACCCCGGGGGCAGAGCAGTAAATTTGTAGGAATGGACAGGCTTGGATTGTCTGTTATGTAAGGATTTTATTTAATACTCTAGCCACTCATCTACAAGAATATTATTGATTCAGGGCTGGCAGCTAGTCAGACTGATTTACGTCCTGAATTGTAAAGCTTTTTGATAAACACTGGATATCCACAGTTTTCTGTAATACTTGACTGGTTTGGGCGGTTCCAGGTGGAGCTGTGCCCCTCTATGTAATCAGGTTGGATATAGGCGGGTCTGACCCCCGGGATCTCTTCTGCACAGTTCAGGGCTGTATCCCACCACTGTGCTTGCCTTGAAGTGTAATGGAGGGCTGGGACCTGAGTGCTAGCTCATCCTTTCCCATGGGGTGTCCTGGGCTCTGGGCATCTATAGGCTTAGCAGCCTGGGAAGAAATGCCTGCTCCAGTGGTCCTGAGTGCCTGCCTCATCCAAAAGGCTGATGAGCAGGGGCTGCTGGGGTCACTCCCTCCCTGTCTGACTGCTTTCAAGTGGAGAGTTCAAAGTCTGGCCTTAGTGGGCAATACCCTGGCTTGTTGAGGTTGATTAGGGACTCACCAATGTTTTATTAAAAAAAAAAAACCAAACAACAAACTTCTACTAAGTTATTAGGAAGCTTCATGTAGCTGTGGAAGCCCAAAAGTGACGCCCAGTCTGCCCTGGGTGCCAGATTCTTCTCCTGGCTCTGCAAGTGACTTTCTGTGTATAATCTTAGGAAAGTTACTTCATTTAGCTTTTCCTGGAACTACAATGTGAGAGCGTCTATGCTAGGTCAGCCCCAACATCCATTTATGCAGTGGATGTGATGCTTCCCCGGGGTGCTCCTCCAGCCTCTGACAAGGAGCTAAGCATCTCCTTTGATCTGGGCTGTTCTGGTTTGATGATCTACAAATGATATCTGTTAGGATTTCTGACAAAGGGCATGTGTCCATTGCCGGAGCAGTGCTGATACAGAAAAGGAGCTCTTCTGGTGGGTTGCTCATTCATGTCTGGTTTAAGGCTGCTGTTGCTGTAATAATAGGACCACTAGAGCTTTGTAGAGCTGCTTTTTTATACTTTAGCAAATGAAAAAGGTTAGTACTTAGTTTCATTTGCTGTTGGAAATCATTCAGCAAGGTAAAGAACTACTGAAACTGGTGGCTGTGGTATTGGCAGCACAACCTGTCCTCCACCACCTTTGACACAGCTATCCTTGGTTTGGACAGTAGCCATTCTGCTCCACAAGACTGGCTTGGCAGTATGAAAACAGACACATAAAATAGGCAGCAAACGAGGTACTGAAAATGCCTTTGTGTGAGCCACAGCAGAGTCTGCAATGAGATATCTACAGCCCATCAGGATGTCAGAAGATGCAGACCATGCATGATCTGTCCTGCAGTTAAGATGTCTCTAACAGGATTAGCCCAGATCAAGTGGCCTGCTAGCAACTGTGCTCTCAGCATTTCAGTCAGCCCCATCACCTGATTCTTGTTAGGTAAATGCCTTGTGTTCCTTGCTGCTGTGTAACTGAGTGCATGCTCTCATCTAGCTCCTTGAGCTGTGATGCTTAACTCTTGCTTTGGGATGCAAGGGAGGGAGGAGGCAGCAATTGTCCCCTGTTAACCCATTAATTATGGCTTCCTGAAACGCATAGCTGCTCTGAAAGCCCTGGCTATGCTATGGACACAAGGCAAAGTGGTTGCTGAGCAGTGGTTGTTGCAGCTTCTGTCCCTGGCTCCACCCTCCCTGTTTATTTTTTGGACCTCTAAATGCCTCACGTCATGTTGCAGAAGTGATTGTAACCCCTCCAGATCACAGGAACACTTCAGCAGAGTCACTTCATTACAAGCTGCTGTTAAGATGCAAATAAACCCTCCTAATGCAGTAACTCCAGCACTGCTACACTACATAAGTCAGCATAACTGCTTACACAGAGCTGAAATTACAGGGCAACTGCTCTTCAACTGCAGAGCAGCTGCAACGCCATCCGAGCCAACTAATACAAAGTAAAGGCACTGACACAGTTTGGGAATAGGTGCTAGTACTGTTTTTGTTGAATACAAGGTCGAGCCCAGCCTCTGCTTTAAACCCATGTGGCTGCTTGAGTGCTGTTGTAGCAGGATGGGTTTGGAGGGAATAAAAGCAATTCCTGTTTGAAGAACTTTGAGTGTTTGGTGGCCAAGGCTCGCTGTTCATCCCTTGTTCATCTCCTGAAGCTGGCAGCTCTTCATCCTGGACAGCGGCTTTGGGCTCTTCAGCAAGAGGCAAGCCTGTCAACTTTGGGCTCAGAATGAGGGCTTTGCAGTGCTACAAGTTCCCCTTGGCCATCAAGTGGCAGCCTTAGTCCACCCCACCTTCACAGCAAGCATTTCAGCCTGAGTAGGGCTGACAGCTGTGTTAACGTGGTCGTCTTCTCTGTGGGGCTGTTGCCTGCTCTCGCATAAGGCAGGTTGACGTTGTCCTTCCGACAGGAGCGGCTGCCTGCCCATGAGATGAATGGAATGGTTAACTAGAGCTGCCAGCCCTTGGGAATTGGTTCAGCAGCACTTCGTGCCTGACTAATAGCTGCTTCTTTCCTTCTGCACTCTGCCTGTCACTCCAGATGGGAGAGGACACTCCGTGGGTAATTGGTTCCTGTTCCCTCTGTCTTCCTCCTTCCTTCTTACTCACACACGTCACTGTTACGTCTCTTTCATCGTTTTGAGTTTGGAATAAAGTTAGGTCTTGGGCATCTTGCGGGAGGATTGGGTAAACCAGACCTGTAGTTTTTGAATGAGGAAAGCATTGGTGCTAAGGGAAAGTGACAGGCAAGAAAAATGGAGAAAGGGACTTTGTGCTGCTGCAATGGGTAGTGCACCCTGGATCTGATGTGGAACTGATTAGTTCTATGTTAACTTCCCCCCTTTAATTTCTGCTGAAGTAGATATGTTTTCACTTCCCCTTTCACTATATAAGTAGAGCCAGCTCTGCCTGTAGAGACCTGGTGAAGCTGCCAACTCCTTGGAGCTTGCTCTGTGGCTTTGTAGCACATATCTGCAGTGCTTGGTCCCAAGCATAGGAGCCAAGAGAGTGGCAGGCTACTGTGTGCAGACCCTCCTGTGAGTAAAGCAGGGCTTCAGGAGGAGCGGGTCAGAGCTTCCTGGCATTGGAAAGAATCTTTTCTACCACAATGCAGATATGTTGGGTGCAATTTAGAATTGTAAGGAGGCTCATGGTAAATTCTCTGAGCCAGTGAGGGGTTTTTTTCTCTGCCTTGTAGGGAGTGAGAGCTGGAGTCTCAACTCAAGACAAGCAATAAATCCAAATTCTAGTTTTCCTCAAGGCCTGACAACTAGGGAAAATGGAAGACTTGTGGATAGCTTGAGGAACCCCAATATGTCATTCCTTCCCTCTTTCACACTGAGAGCATGCAGATACCAGTGTATGGGTTTCTTCAAGGTTGGATTCCTAGCCTGCAGCTTCTTATGATAAGTGTAGTAGGAAATGGTAGAATAGTTAACATCTGGCTTGATTATGCAGAATTATTCAGTCATTTCCATAATACCCTTTGTAAAATGTTTGCTGCTTGATAAACCAGTCTTTTCTCCTGCTTCAGACAACAGTACCGGAAATCCTCTGTGCATGAAATATTATCTGGAAGGGAACAGGATTCTTTACCCTTTTTTCTTTTCCTCTGGACTTCACTGCCTGTCAGTATTAAGTGTGAAGTTCATCTGCGTGCAAGACCATGAATAGGGATGAGGTGTAATAGTTGCATTTATTACTCCTCAGTGAGCCAGTAACAAGATGTAAATGATCTGATGTATTAATCTAAAACACAGCTTGGCTTAAAGAGCAGTCTGTAGAACAAAACTCTGTGAGGCTGTTTCAATGGGGGAGACCTGACAGTGTAATAAGCTCTATTTTAAAAGCTCAGTATTAATTGAATTTGCATCCTCTGGCTAGCTTCCTTTGGTCTGTGACTGATTCTTTTGACTTGGGAATTGCTCACTTTTATCTGTTATCTCCTAAGCAAGCTAAGAAAAACTGGACTTGCACAGTGCACTGCCATGGGCAGCAAGAGGGTGGGTTGCTGTATGAAGAGGTGGCCGTTGCAGAACATGAGGGATGTCCTATAAATTTCTGCCATGACCTCAGGTAGGGATAAAATGAGTCTCACACAGGAAAATAGCTCTGAAGGCTTCTTAACTAAAGGCAAATTGTGTATGATTTGGGTGATTTGTACTTCTCTAACATCGACTTATGGTAGCTAATATTGCATCAGGTGGCTCCTGTGGGGACTAGGGGAAGGAGAGATGCCAGGGGATAGAAGGGGAATTCAGAATAGCACAGGGATTTGTCAAATTATATATTTTTGGGGGGAGATAGTTATCATCTAGTAAGTCACTGTCTTGCGACTTTGCTGCTGTTCTCAAGGCATTTTATCCTTTTTATCTGTGCTCTGAGGGAGAGAAGCGTGAAGCTTTATGGTATCTCTTGTACAGCATAAAATACACTTGCCATGAGATCTCCCAGGTAACAGGCTAGTGGGGACCAGAACAAAGTTAAATTTCTAAGTCTCTTGTGCAGAGGTAAAAGATTGGAGCCTTTTTGGCTCTAAGCACAGACACTCCTAGAAGCTTCTGCTTTAGCTATATGGTGCATTTTTTCAATATCTTAACACATCAGCGTGTATCTGAACAACAATACCTAGTGTTGAACCATTTTGTCAAATGCTTTTTTGTAAAAGCAAACTAACTCCCCAAACCCTAACCAAATAGCAGAGCAAAGCCATCTACGAGGTGAGCTGTGTTGTTCTGGTCTGCCAGTCCAGCCTTTCCTCCTACCTCGCCCTTGCACTTGCTTCATCCTCCATGCACATTGTCAGGTCATGATCCTTGTCTGAATGTGACCAAAAAAACCACTGCACTAGGCAAAAAACTACCATGGTCTTCTGAACAAGAGCCTAGGACACAGATAAGCCTGGAGACGTCTCTGTAGCGAATAACCACTGCAGATCTGTGCTTGTTTCCTCCTGGCTATCAGTCATCTGTCAAGTGCTTTATAAATATTCACAGGAGTGACGTTGTACTCACAAACAGCACTTGTAGCCAGCTTTGGAGTCTGTCCTGATCACTGAATTCTCTCAAGCATGTAGAATGGTGTGGATGTTTAAAAAATGGGCTTTATCACTGAGAAAGAGGTCTGTATGCTTTGTAAAGGGAGTTCATGGTAGGACAGCTTCTAGGTGGGCTGAAGGATGGTTTGGTAGAAGGGCTCCAGAGAGGATTTAGTGTTTATGGAGGGTTGTGCAGGTGGTACACCGTGGCTATTTCAGTTGCTTCAAACCATAACTGCATAGCTTGGCAGAGATCATTACTGAAATGTCCTAGTGTACCGTAGGTCTCTACTATTTGAGTGGCTCATTAACTCATGAAGCTGTTTTTTTCCTTTCTAAGGGAGGGGGGCATCTTCAAAGGGAAGACAAAGCCCACCTATCTGAGCTGTTGTAATAGCCAGCATGTATCCTGTTCTCTTTCTTCCTTGTTGTTGAAAAGAGCCACATATCAGAGGAATGTAGCCAAGATGCATTGTGTTTTCCCGTAGTTTGTAGCTGTTCCCTAGAAAACTAAAGCTTTCAGGAAGTGAGCTTCCTGTCAGTTTTATTTTTATTCCATTTCACAGTTACCCCACTGGGTTTTGTGGAGCTGCTCAGGACTGCTGGCAACCAGCGTGGTGGGTTGAAGGGAAAGCACTGATGCATGAAACATGATGAATTGTGCAGGGTTTTTGGTGCAGATAACAGGTGCAAGAGGGGATAAGTTTTTGTTCTTATTAACCTGCAAAACACGCCTGTCCACAGTAGGTGTGTGGAGTAGTTCTCCAAACAGCTCNCCCCCCCCCCCCTCTGTTCCCTGTGCTTTCCCATCATTGCATTTCTGTCTGTCCTGTATGCGGCAAGTGAGTGAGACATGCTCGCAGCAGTGCGGTCAACTGAGCTCCACTCCGGCCATCTGACACTTGGCTTAAATGAACTCGGTCTTTCTCTCCTCTCTCTCCTTCTCTCTTTCAGCTTGGCAGTGACCTTGGCGGGGGCATTGGAGGAAGCCCGGCAGTAAGTGCCATTCCATTTTTTTCCCCAATTTAAAAAGCTGCTCAAAGCTCAGGGTTTTTAAATATAACCTCACCCATTATGTGCTGGAAGATGGTTTAAATCCCTGAAGATGTTTGAAAATGGACAAATGCAACTGAAACGTACAGCTCCCCACCTATATTGCTTTGAGTCCAGCTGTCATCTGGGCTTTCCGAAGAGCAGCCAGGGCCAGAGCTGTTGACTCTATCTGCTTAGCAATTCTTTCTCAGAGCTTTTAGTTTGAGCACCAGCGTTAACACTGGCAGTGTTGTGCAGTCCTTGTGCAACTGCTTTGGCAGCTGAAAGGCCAAGGATGCTTACCTCTCTACTCACAAAGCCTGTTCTGTTGTAACCCTAACCCAGTGTCACCACAGGCTTGTCTGAACTCAGTGCTTTTCTCCTCCCAAATGCCATGTGAGATTTTTTCCTGGACATCAAGATCAGGTGCTCTGAGCTTTCCTACTATGTGTGGTCAGTGCTAAACTCTGCCTGCCACCAGCCTCCTTCTCTGTGCCTGTGCTTTGTGAGTGTCCTAGTGCCTAGTGCGCTTGCTAGGACATGGGAGACTTTCAGGCTGCTTCCAAAGCACCCTTGGCTTCAAATGCATACCAGCTTCTTTCAGAAAAGCATGGAAAAAGGATGCTAGATGAACTGGAGATGCAGTGGGCAGGAGGAAGTGTGCATCCAACCCACAGCCAAAAGCAGTCTCCTGGAGAAAGCTCCAGTCCCTTTTCCCAGGACTGTGTAGCCAGTAATTCAGTGAGGAAAGCATACTCAGTTCTGGAGTGAGGGCTTTTCAGACACCCTTGTTATGGCTGCAGTAATTCTCCTTTTTTCCCTGTGAATCTTGCATTCCTTTCTAACTTCAGCATGCGGCAGAGGAGAGCTGGTGGTACAGTACACCTGTAGCCCCCAGGCAGTACACAGCAGGATGTGGGAGATACTTAACTCTGTAGAGATCGTACCTACAAAGCCAGGTCTCTGCCTTCCTGGGTCAGCATAAACCCACCAAGCAGTTCTGTAAAACCACCAGTCCTCCCTATCCAAAGGGTTGATTGAAATACTACATCTCAGGTGGGTTCCTGAACACAGAACAGTGATGAGACTTCAGACCCAGACCTGTCATCAGTTTTTCCTATTGCCTGCCTTAGTCATTCTGCCTGTTTCTGGGCTGCTGACTGGTGAATCCTATTCTCAAACACGTAATTCTTCCTGCTCACAGTAAAGAGAACCTAGGAGTCTAACTTGAGTGTGACTGTCCTGCCTGGAGCTGGGCACCTAAAGGTTAATGTTGCATGTTTGGTGCCTTCATTTAAGTCCTGAGAGGGGAGGACTGCCCTTCTTGCAGAAAGGTTGTCCTCTGGCAGAGACACAACTAGTTCTGCTTCATGTAATGAACCTTTTGGACCACAGTGCTGAGAATGCAGAGCTCTGGCTTTGGGTGGGAGTACACAATACAGTCATGACTCCCTTGCTATCTCTGGATATGCAAAATCCTGCAGGTTCCTGAAGACTGTTGTGGTTGGGGGAAGATTTGAAGCATTTTTTTCTTTTCCCTGGGTTGATGTAGGGTAGATCCACAAAGCATATTGTCTTTATGAGAAGGAGAGATAGAGAAGAATGATTCCTCTACAATGGGAATAGATAACTGGAGCTACAAAAAAACCCAATGTGAAAGCTATTGCATGGTTGAGGTGACAGCCGAGTGTAGGGATTAGTTGCCAAGAGCTTTGGAATTCAAATGCATTATTTAGCACTATTGATAATTCAGTGGGGAAGCTGCAAACAGATTTAAAATATTTAGGATATTGCCCAAGTTCATGCTTTGTTTAGTAAGTAGTGTTGTTCATATGTAATGTTAATCAGTGCCTGTTCTTTCTAACTCCTTCAGGTGGGGCAGACCTACATTCCCTCCTCCGTGCCAGCCACCTTTGCCCCGTCACCTACCCCAGCGGTGGTGAGCAGTGGACTCAATGATCTCTTTGAGCTCTCATCTGGTATAGGCATGGCTCCTGGAGGATATGTGGCTCCGAAGTCTGTACGTAAGGAAAATGAACATCCTCAGTATGTTGCGTTACCTTAGGCTGCAAGAAGTCTGAGACTGCTCACTTGTCCCCTCTGTTGTGGGTCTCTGGTGCTATTGGGGCACCTTAGTTCAACTCAGTCCCAGTAGGGATGCCCTGTTTTTTTTCCCAGGCAGAGTAACAATGTATTGGAGACCATGTTAGTTGTTAGTTACGGACTTCTGGGGTTTTTTTAGCAGTTCCCTCATTTTGCCTGGAACAATATTACTCTAAAGAGTGGCTTATATAAGATATGAGAATTTCAGTGTTGTCAGAGCAGTTTTCCTGGAGACCTACTTCTTAGCAATTTTCCCCAGGAAACTGAGGATAGGATACAGTTTTCTACAACTTTCATAGAAGATTCGTTTACTTGGAGGAATCCAGTGTGATGGTAAAGATAAAAACTACATGATTGGGATGAGCATGCCGCAGTGTAATGCGGATAACTGCTCTGTTAGTGACAGAGATCGCAGATACACTGAAGCACGCTTCGTGTGCAGTGTTCATGAGATACAGGATGTGGTTCTGGTAACAGGCTGTGGAGCAGCCACAGGGTTAGCCTTTCATGCCTGAAAGGGAATAAACAAAAATTAGCACTCTTATTAAATAGTCAGTGGATGAATAAACTTAAGTCATCCTATGAAATCTAGGATCCTAAGGTTCTGCAGAGCTTACTCGAAGCTTTTGGTCCTTAGCTGCTTGCAAGTATTACAGCATATATAAGACCAAGTACAAAAGAACCCAGTAATTTTGAGCTAAGTAGTACTTCATTTTGCACCACTCAAATTTGGGTTTGGGTTTTTCCCACAAAGATTATTCGGGGATCCAGAACCTCAACAGGTAATAGCGTCAGCCCTGTGATTTTTATTTGGTTCAAACTTTAGTATTGTCCTGCCTCTAGTAGCCCAACAAGTCCTTGGAGAAGCCTGTCCATCAGCAGACTTGGTAAGTCTCACGTTAGTGTGATGGACACAAGCTTTCACTTTCTTGTGCACACTAATGCTATAGTATCTTTGAATTATGTGAGTGCTGTGAACAAATATGGATTAGAAGCAGCAATCTTATTTCTCATTGATGAGCTTGATCCTTTCAACACCCCATGTTGTATCTTCCCTGTAGTGTTTCTTTTAGTGTTTGTGGGCTTAATGTGCCAACGTAGCTGGATTTCCGAACTCAGGAATTCTCTGTTGTTTGGAAAACTACTTGTTATCTTCAGGCCAGACTTCTCATGCTGAATGACATCTCTTGTGTTCAAGGTTTGGTTGCCTGCAGTGAAAGCTAAAGGATTGGAGATCTCGGGCACGTTCAGTCACAGGCAGGGACACATCTACATGGAGATGAACTTTACCAATAAGGCTTTACAGCACATGACTGACTTTGCCATTCAGTTCAATAAGAACAGGTAAGAAATCAACACACTTTGTCTGCTATGTTAAAAAGATTGCATGCTCCTATGAAAGGAGTCTGTGTACGCTGCTAGATATAGGGAGGACTTTTATGTAGGTACATAATGCAGTCATGGAAACAGCTGGATGATACAGCCTGAACTCTCCATCACACCACAGTTGGGTGAAAGGGATGAAGATAAAGATTGATAAATCTGTGAGGAAACAGGCAGCAGACGGTCCCGTCATTCTCCTAACTCTGAAACGGCATCTGCCCCATTTAATCTCTGCAGTGTTTTAAAGCAGCCTCATGAGTTGTTAGGCAGGTTAGTGGTTTTATAGCCAGTAAGTGCCCCAAGGAAAGCAAGAGCATAAACAGGCAAGCATTTGAGCGTGCAAATATCAATCCGTAATGCCTCTACCTCCTGACTTAATTGCTGTGCTGCCCCTCAGACTGTCTGGAAGTATAGGTCTCATTAATAAAGCTATTTGTCAAGAAGTTGCAAGTTAAGAGTCTATGGCACATGTTTTCCCTGAAGTTGGCAGCAGAACAATTTTGTCAGAAGGAGCAGCCACTTGAATGCTTAGAGCATACAGATTGTTCTCAGAAACCCATCTTGGCCAAAAGACATGACATGTCAGTACAGCCATGATGTCTTCCCACAAATAGCCTTCCCAGTCAGAGAGCTTATCGTGTGGTTTGCTATATGTTATCTTGAGCAAGGACCAGGCTAGGTCTTATCAAGACTGTAAAGAATATCTTGTGACTGAAATGTTCCCTGTATTTCTTAATATCTCTTCACTGGAAAAGGGTTCTCTATATGAAAGATCCACTGAAACCACCTCTTTATATCACTGTTAGCCTTGCAAATTTGGGATTTCTTGGGACAAATAATATTTACTTACAAAAGACATTATGCTAAGTAAGTCTTAGTAAATGTTCTCCCTGGACTGCTATATTTTCTGGAGAGTTTTCCTAAGCTGCAATATGCAAATGTTTCATGCAAATTGGCCTGAAAAAGCCTGTTTTCCCTGTGATTTTTCCCCATACATTAAATTGTGTTCTAGCCACACCTACATGGTACTTCTCAAGGATGTAAGAAGTTTAAATACTGTACAGTAAAACAGCAGTTTCTTTTGCAGCGTATCACCACACGCTCCGAATACAATCTACTCCTATTTACTCATCTACAAATACTGTTCTGTCAGTGCTTTCCGCTGTGGCTGGTGCATTGGAAAGAGCTGCGGTGGGCTGGCTCTTTAGGTTTAAATATTAAGGTTTGTGACTGGGAAGTTTCTATTGCTTTTCCCCCTTTCCTGCTGCTACTAATCACATTCACTGCAGTGTTGGGATAAAGCATTTAAAAAAAAAAAAAAAAAGCAAAAAGCAAGCTAGAGCTCTAGTGTGCTGTAATATCACAGCCACTTAGCAAAATGCAACTTTGCTTTCCCTCTGAGTCTTAGGGAAAACACTAGGGTTTATGTCCCCCAAGGTGAAATGGCTGCAGAAGGCAAATCATGTGGCAAGGCCCTTGCTGACAATATTTTTATTTCAGCTCCCTAGAGTGAAAACTAAGGAGAACAAAGAATGGGGCATCTACTGGTTTCTGAAAGTGACATACCCAATACACATGCAGCTGACTCTGCACAGAGACAGTATCAGGTTTTTAGTGCATAAAACAAAAATACACACCTATATATCTTTGTTCCTGTAAATGCTCTTATCAGCTCTGAGCTAATATGAATTCTGCTAAAGAGAAATGCAGTCACGAGTGGACACCAAAACTATCTTATGCATCTGCACTTCCATCTGCTTTTGAAAAGAAGCCAATACATGGTACAGAAGTGTTATGTTAAATGTTAGCTGCTTTTCCTCTTCTCCACTAAGTAGAGGTGCCTGTGGAATTAAATGCCTCTTGGACTGAATGGGCAAGTAAACATTCGCTTTGCTATGGTGGTATACGTCCCCAGCTGAAGGAGTCCCAAACCAAGCAACAGAGCCAGACGCTGTCATTTGGGACCAGACAGCTGGCTGCGTTGATTCATTTGTTCTACAGTGCTCTGTTACAAACCACATACTCCTCCTTGGCTATCTATTTGTTCTGTTGGCTCCAGTTCTTTCTTCCGTAGCTCCCAATGATATAACAGCCATGCAGTGTGTGATATACTCTACTTGCAGTGCAATGCAGCTCTGTAAGAGAGAGCCAGGAGGCCTGAGTCTGAGTCCAAGTGCCACTCCTTGCTGGGCAGGCTGCTGCTCAGCACATAGACTAGTGCTGTGTGGGTAACGGAAGAGTTCTGAGATGCTTGTCTCCTGGGTAGGAGGGTGCATGTTGTCAGCAAGACCGACCTGATTGAGTTTCCTGTGCCTTGTCCTACTCTGAGTGTCTGCTGTTTTGAGCTGTGTTCCTCCCCTGTAGTAACAGCAGGGGCAGCTCAGGAGTAATGGGAAGATGAGCCAGCTTGTGCTCGGCAAAGGGGGAAAAGGTGTTGGGCAATGCAGTGCTGCTCTCATCGCCTCTATTTTTCTCTTGCTTAGCTTCGGGGTCATCCCGAGCACCCCATTGGCCATTCACACACCTCTGATGCCAAACCAAAGTATTGATGTCTCCCTGCCCCTCAACACTCTGGGACCAGTCATGAAAATGGAGCCTCTGAATAACCTCCAGGTAAGGATTGTCTCATTCTAAGCAGTGGGGGGATCAGCAGGTGCTCAGATCAGTTTGTTTGGCCCAACACATTGTGGTAAGACTCTAGTAACGGAATACCATGTGTATAGGGTAACCAGGCAGACCTCATAGATTTGAACCATGAGTCTGGCCGAAACTTCTTCCTATTCCTTTTTTTTAGTCTCTCTTAGAAGGACTGAAGTAGGCATTTCTTGAATTTTGTGACTCTTCATACACCTCAAACCCACTGCTTGCATTTGTGTAGATTAAGGTCTTTTCTCCAGTAACACTCTTCTGTAAACTGGGCATGAAGTTTGGGGCTTATGAACTGAAGCTGGTCTGAACAGAGAAAGTGCATGCCTGTGGTGGAGCAGGCAGTGAGAGCTGTCGGCAAGAATTGAGGTAATTAAAGGGATTGCAGGAAAGATGGCAACTGCTGAGTGATTAATGTTTCTCTGGTGCTCTTAACTTCCAGGGTGCTTTATAAAGGCATTGGCCCATCCCTGCCCCAGATAGCTTAATCCAAGGCAAATAAGATGTGTTTCAGGAAAAGTAGAGGAGAAATGACATAAGCAGCTAATATTTCATTAATGAGGCTGTTGGTGCACATCAGGGACAGCATTCCCTAGAAGAGGCTTTTTATCAGATCGGGCTGCCAATCTGACAAAGGCATGACAGATCCAGGGACATGTTCTCCTCTGGTTTGGACCAGAGACTGTCTCTGCCAGTCCTGGCATGCCTCAGGGGCATTGGTCTTGAACTACTCATCAGGCAGCCAGTTCTCCCTGGAAGGAGGCTCTTCCCCACTACTGCCATGTGCAGCGACTCTGTGGAGCAGAGCTCAGTGAGTGACTCCTGCCTCTGCTCTCTGTGGCTGGGTCCCCCAGGATGATTTTCCCAGTATCCCAAAGATGTGGTTAACTTGCACTGTAGCATGTCTCACTCGCCTCAAGTTTCCAGGAGATGTAACTAGGTTGGGTTCCTGTAGCGTAGCAGCCCATGGAGGGGAATATTTTGAAGCAGCTCATTCTCTTTTTAGATTAAGAGAATGCAGTGGAAGTTACTATTTATTCTGCCTGAGCAACTGTTTTTTTTCCCTTCTTTTGACTTCCATTCTGGGGCTTATGACTTATTGATGAGTCTTTGGGCAAACAGCTCAAAATAGCTTCTCTGGCGCTCAAACGAGCAGTCCTACACTCCGGCTCTGAGCTCAGTCACGCAATGGGGGAGCGTGTGGACAGTGAATGAATTACATGTGCTTGTCTTCCACAGAGGGCCCTTCCAGCTTGTGGAAAAGCTGGATTCCCTCTGCATCCAGGTCATTAGGATGAGGTTGCATCACTGCATTTGGGTCGGCTGTGCTAAAATCTACCTCCTGCTCTGAAAGAAACTTGGAAATCTCTAGGAGGTGACAGTCCTGATCTGCCTCCATAACACTGGGGACTCTCTCAATGAGACGTTCTCAAGTTGCTGCTTCCTTTGATCGGGAAGGAAGTGAAGTATTTGCGTTATTAAATCTCTAAAGGAATTGGATCACAGTTTGTTTCTTGTAGCATCTTCTGCTAGAACAAAGCAAAGAGAAAACATGTGAGGAAACCTCCAGCTACCTTATATTGAGACAGCGGAGCATTCATTAGTGCCAGACTTAGTTGCTAATTTGCTAGCTCTCTCATTGCCATAGAAGTTGGCTGCCCTTTTACAATTGGGGAAGCTGCCATATGGAGTAATAGTATATTTCTCTGCAAAGAGTTGAGTCATGGTAGAAGATGCCAAGTTAAAAAGAGCACTCCCCTTACTTTTTTGACAGCAGTGGGTTTGATGGAGATCTGTCATTGCCCTGACAGCCAAGGCTCTGGTTTTGTTTTGTGAGTTCATGTAGAAATTATCTGTCTTGAAACATTCAGAAATCATTTTGGTGACCTACTTAGAGAACAATTTATAGCATAATATAGAGTAGAGAATACAAATGTTGCTGTATTCATTGAAGAACCAAAACACTCATCAAGTTGAATTTGCTTAATGCGTTTTTTCTGAGCTGGGGAACATTAAAGTAGATGCAGGGCTGGTTTGAACCTGAGGACCTTATGTTCATCTCCTGTTCTGGTGGGGTTTTTTTGTTTTAGTAACAAGAAAAGTAAGTCCTGAAGTAACCAAACTGATAGCTTTCAACTTTTTGTCATGTTAATTAGAAACTTCAAAGACTAGTTGTACATTCCGTAGGCAACTATTTCAGAAGTAATGAATTCAAGTCTTGTTCAGGTTATTTTTATTACCATTTCTAATCTTTTGCCCAATACAGCTGGTTTAATCTTAACATTTGTAATCATGCAAAGAAACTAAAATACTTGACAAGTTAACAAAAAAGGCATTTTTTCAAGAAGATGAGGAAGACTGAAATATTTTCAGAGGCTCACTCAAGTAAAATAGAACTGAAGAGTCTCCTGTTTGCCAGTCACCTTGCATCTTGTGATAATGAATACCAGGCTTCTTCCTCCTGTCCCAAAGTAGTGATGATAATTTTCTTGATCTGTTGACTCAGATTCAACCCCCAGTCAAGCAGTGATTTATTCAAAGGATAAAGCCAAAGTTGGACTTGACACAGCGCTGTAGGGCTGAACAGACTCTAGTCCCTGCTCTTTGGTTCATCTTTTTTACTTCTTACAGATTAAAAAGCTGCTGTCAGATGCCTTTGGAGTGTGCCTGTTGCTAAAGAAAATATGACTTAGTTATTTGTGTGCTGCTAACTTCTGCTGGGAGACACTCTTGCAGTGCCTTGTCAGCATTTTGGAGGCTACCTGGCATTTGTGGGTGCTGTGGTCCCCCTGCCCAGAGCTGCCTTTGCAGAGCACAGCACTCGTAAGTGATAACAAGCTCTTTCCAAAAGGTGTGTGAGAGGCTGCATTGAGCTTCGCGAGTGTTTGATAGCTGTATCTTATTTGCCAGCCAGGGAGATGGCTGTAGTAGTTGTATAGGCTTGCTTGGGTCCTGTAGTTGCTTTTTGGCAGTCCAAGCAGTGATACTGCTCTGATGACATGTAGGCTGTTAGCGTTGTACCTAGTGGAAGAGATGGGGTGGGTGAGGTATCTGCCACCACGTGTGTGAGACCTTGGGCTCTGAAAGAGTGAAATGAGTTCTGAAACAGGGATTTGCATTGGTGAGGCATGTTAACTCTTTCCAGATACTTCTTCAAGTCAGGTTTGGAATAAGAAAGTGCCTGGGATGAGAGCCTTTCTCTGCTAAAGAGCACCACTGTTCCTAATAAATGGCCTTTCGAGGGCTGTGAAATCAGAATACCCGATTTGTTCATTTGGGTACATGAGAATTGCTCCCCTAACCCTAGAAATGGGTGAAGTGGAGCCAGCCTGCTGCAAGAGTTTCAGAGCTTGGGCCTGGCCTGTCATGGCACAAATATGATAATCTTTTCTGTGAGATGGTAACAACTTGCAAGAGATGATAAAATTGAAAACAAGCTGCAGGGACTCCCGGAGCAGTAGTGAGTCTGCCTGAGCCTGGAGTATTGCCATTCTCTTGGGGTCCACATTCAAAATTGACAATCAGTGTGTTGCGTTCCCCAGTGTTACCTGCTGTCAACTGCCAGGGCTGTTTGCAGCTACCGAGCATGCACCTAAAAGAAGCATAGCTTCAGTTTTCAAAAATGCCTGTAAAATGATCTGGCAAGTATTAGAAGGGAAGGATCTGCCAGCTGCATTTCTTCCTGAAAAGTGACACTTGGGAACACAGACCTCTCCCTTGCTGCGGAGCAGTGTGAGGTGCAGAACATTTTTGTATCTTCCAATGAGTTTGGCAAAACATTTCTGTAAAGGCAGGTGAAGGTGCAGCTTCTTCATTGAGAAAAGATCAGTCTTGCAGTGCAATAGATCGTACTTACCCTTCTACGCTCAGCTCTGCTGTAACTCATCACCTCTGATCCTTCACTCCTTAGTGTCTTGCTTGCAATGCAGAACCGCTGGAGCTCTCATTCGTCAGAAGTGTTAATGTTTCTCAGGTCACAAATGCAGAGCTCTTGGTACTTGGAAACAGATTTCACACATTCAACTCTCCATAAAAACAAGACTGAGAATTGGCATAAGCAGCAAGTCCAGCCAGCAGATGTTCTCCCTTCAGAGCCTGCTTGATAAATGAATGGCACAATATCTGCCTGTGTGTGAGCTCTGTCAAAATTGCTGGACCAACCACCACATATCTAGCTACCTAAGGCTGTTCTGGAAGGTGCTTTCTTGGATTTGTTGCCTAAGTTATTTTTTTAACAGCCTCTACTAGAGAGGGTCTTATTCCAGCAAAGAAGAGAACCCTCCTGGGAGGTCCCCGAATTAAGGACTCGGATTACAGCTTGGTGTCTGCGGCCAGTTCCTATCTCAGCTGTGGAAAGCTGTTGGCTTGCCGATTAAGGGCAGGTCTGCCACATGGTACAGTTCATTTGATTAAAATGCACATTTTGAACTTCAAGTACAGCCAGGCACACATGAGAGCATAACCGTCCCAGTAACTCGCTGTTCCCTGACCATTGACGTAAGCGGCGTGCCTGGAGATGACAGCTACAGCCAGGGGCGCAGCACCCAGCCTCGCTGTCTGTGCACAGCTCCACTGCCGGGCTCGAGACTGGTGCCTGTAGGTAGAGTATCTGGCTGGCAGTGGCTGTCAAGCGCCAGTAGGATCCCAAGAACCCTACCTGTCAAACAAAATGAAGTGAAGTAGCTAGCACTCCCTGGGGGCATCTGACAGCCAGAGCAGCAGACTGTCACAGAATAAACCATGACCTTGTGCTGGCAGAGGTAAAAAAGCCTCTGCAGAGGAGAGTTCTTCTCGCCTTAGCAGTTTGGCTGTTACTAGGCTCTAAAGCAAAACCCAACTTGAAGTAAATCCTTAATTTAGTGTAGGTGCTAATGGGATTCCAAGTGGGTATGTTGTGTACTTGCTGCTGATGGAAAGCATCTGTGTTGCTTTCAGACTTGACTTTGAAAGTCAGTTCTTATGCTCAAGTCTGGGATTTAAAGCATCAGAAACCTACACTATTGAAGAAAATAACTTAGCGTTGTTCTTATGAGGTACCTCTTCCCCAAAATACCATGTGTTGGCTATCAGAGGGTTGCAGTGCAAGAAAGGACAACAGAAGGGTGCTCATGCTTCAAGGTAAGCAAATACTTTCCAGGGATTATTTCTACAGGTGCTGCTTCCACTAGTCAAATCATGAACAAGACGTAAGTGATTGGGAACCCTGTGCCAATTTTTAGTGGGTTCACACCTTTTCAGCAGTGAAGCATCACATGAAAATCTGGCACCTTTTGACTTTATGCCTTGGAAGCTTTGTCTGACTAAATTCACAAGGTAGTAATACTACTTTTTTTCTCCTTTCAAAAAGATTGCTGGTGGAAAGCCATTTTTACTTAAAATGCTTCTGTTTATTCTACTTAAAATGTCTGAAACTGAAGATCTAGTTAAAGATTTAATAGTTTGTGTCCAGGTCAGGAGGTTAAAGCTGCAGAGCCACAGGCAAAGTTAGTCTGGACTGGTGGATTTATTGAATGCAAGTGGAGGTTCCTTTCAAGCATGTCAAATCTGGAGAGACTTCTCAGCTACTGGTATTACTTTAGATGTCATTGATTGTCTCAGGCTGATGTTCCTACCTAAGAAGCACTGGATTTTTTTTTTTTTGGCAAGTCGCTGTTATTAGCTACTCAGTTTCTCGCAGGAACTGCTGTGCATCCGCTTTCTGCCTACAGTTGCTTTTTTAGCCTGTCAGATGGCATTGAATGCTCCTGGTGTGGCAGTGTAAAGGTTGAAGCATGACTTTGGAAAGCTGTTACCAACTGGTAGGGCCTCTTAGCCTCTTCTTGGTGCTAGTTTCCCGATCCAGGTATCTGCAGGTACCTTTTCATGGACCAGATCTTGGGGACCACAGCGCTAACAGTGCATACCTGGCTGTTCAGGGGAAGTATGTGGTGTTGCACGATGGAAGCTAGTCTTGAAAAGCTTACCAGACTTGTCCCAGTGCTATAGGTTTAAGGGGACTGTAGCTTTTTCCTTTCCTGTTTCAAAAAATGATTTGTAACAGCTGGTTTCTGCATCATTACAGATACTTGCAAGGTGACACGTGATGTCATTACTGAACCCAGTGATGCAGTTTGGGAGGAAGGCTGGCGTGTGGCTTGCTTTTCTTTGCTGGGAAAGAGCATCTTAATTGCGTAGCTCTCCAGAGTATAGCCAAAGCAGCTTACTCAGTATGTTTCTGCAGAGTTGAGAAGCAGGTCAGCAGATACCTTTTTATAGCATTCTTATAACTGCAGGGACAGGGTTAGCATATTAATTTGGAGTGTGCCTCTAGAACTGTGACTGGAGAGAAGGCATTGCTTTCCAGCCCCTCTTGTAAGAAACTGCTGTTGTATGGCAACAACAATTAGCTACAAAAGCTAAGTAATCTCTGTTGTTCTAAGGCAAGGCAATTAATCATTAAATCAGAATTGGCAAGATCTTGGGTCACACAGTGTAGTCCCTGCTATGCTTTGTTGTTTTGCTACAGTTCTTCTTACTGAGAGCATTGTCAAGGCTGATTTTAAATACTCCAAGCACTGGAGTTTGTCTTCCTCAAGAGAATTTTGTGCTGCTTAATAATTCTCTCACTATCAAGTTTTCCCAGATGTTTAGCCTAAATTTTCCCTCTTCTGGCTCATCTCCACAACTTATATCCAAGGATAGAGTCTGGAGCAGCTACACTGCTGTCCCTTTCCCAGCTCTTCCCTCCCAGACCCAGAGGTGCATTTTTGGCTACTCACCCAGTCTGTTCAATCATGTTTGCAGAGGTGAATCAGTTAAGTCCATCCACCAAACTGCTTTTACCCCTCTGGCTTTGGTGCCTCTAGCTCAAACACTAGACACTCCAACTCATGAGTACAACACCAGTAATCAAAGCATGTAACAGCTCCCTATTACAGAGGACCACTTCCTTTTTTTTTTTTTTTTTTTTTCCCCCCTAGGTTGCACCATCATTTACACAGTTTTACTGGGCTTTAAACTAATCCCTTCTTAAGCTCATTTGCACTGTGGGAATTAAATATAAGCTGCTACCTCTAGTGACGGCTGAAAGTAGAAACCCCACAGACTGTCACATCTACCTTTCTGCTGTTCTTTGCACTTCTGGGACCTTCCCAATTGCTAGAAGAGTTTGTTCAGGAGCTTGATCTTCTACCACTTGTCCTGTGGCTTGCATGCATGTCTAATCAACTGACCTCTGTTTGAATTCTCTGCTTTATTCCCCTCCCTTGTCTATCTGCAGCTGTTTTTACCGACATTTGGGGATGTCTTTCTAGTCTTTCTAAACCTGCCACTATGGGACAATAGATTTTTCTCAGCAGGACACTAATATATGTAATTATTAATGTGAATGGAGTTTGTCTTGGCATAAGTCTTTGTAGCAGCAAATTTATTTCTTTGGCTCAGCGTTTAGCATGGTCTGGTTTGTGTTTCAGCTGGGTGACAAATCGGAGAACTCCTTCTGGGATTTTTCAGAGCAGGAGGTCAGACAGCTCCTGAAATTCAGGGCTACCCACAACCAAAATTCTCGGTGTCTCTTACAGGCCGTTTCCATCATTGCAAGCAATGGCAGGTGTCTGCTGAACTGTACTCCCATGACAGGCTATTGCTATGCGGGATGATGTGAGGAGAGCGTGAGAGGCATAGAAATAAAGCCCAGAGCTACCTTTTCCTGTGCTCTATTATGACAGTGCACTTTCTCAGACCTCCCGTTTGCTCCTGCTGTAACCGTCAGCTCTCAGCCTGGGGAAAACTGAAAGTGAGGTTGCTCTGTGTTAGCAGAGATTAGTTGGTAATGTGGCAAGCATGTGTGATAAAAGGCAATCCAGTGCATCTCCCTGGCTGGTGGAGTTTAATGACACTGAGAATTAAGTCTTTTTGTCAAGTGATCTTTTTTTACCTGCCTTGATTGCTCTGTAGCAGGGCTTTCTTCCAGGAATTGACATGCTGCATGTGTCTGCTATATAGCTTTCACTAAGGTAAAGGCAGGAGACTTGGGAGATGCTGCAAGGAAGGTGCAGGCCATAGACATGCTTCAGGCTTTTTAGAAAGTGACCGGGCTGAGACAGGACTAATCAAGGAGGTGAAAAATAAAAAAATGGGGGTGAAAATAAAGAATACGCAGGGGGTTGGAGCTGGAGAATTACAAGTGTGAGGTGGCAAAAAGGGGTGAAGAAGCCCCTCGTGCAATATGACAGATATGATAGTAGCTGTCTGTAGCTAAGAGGTATGAATGCACCTTGGAGGTAGAAGAAGTGAGGGGAGGGAGAGGCTGAACAAGAGCAGGAAAGAGCAAGGATGCTGGCTGTGACCCCATCAGTGCAATTGGCTCTGAAGCAGCATGGTGAAATGCTCACAGAAGACTGAGCAGCTTTTAGTGAAAATGGAGTGAGCAGAGAGGGGCAGGGACTGATCCTTGTCTGAAAATACCCAGAAGTGCAGTAACATCTCTCCAGGTATTCTCATGTTCAGAGCTGGCCGCTGCTCAGAGAGAGTAGTCCAGGGTGCGCGGGCAGGTGATGAGGCTGTGCAAAATCTTGGGTTCCCTTTGGACTTCCAGCTGATAGAGATGCTTTAACCTCCCTTGTTTCTTCTGTAACAGGTGGCTGTGAAAAACAACATTGATGTCTTTTACTTCAGCTGCCTAATTCCTCTCAATGTGCTTTTCGTAGAGGATGGCAAAATGGGTGAGTGCTTTTAGGTCTGTGGTCAGCCTCCTTCCACCAGACTGTGCTTGCAGCGCCCAACTGGGTGCAGTTGTCCCATGGCTCAGATCATGCCAGTGCATCTCAGCAGCCTGAATTGATCTGGTTTGGTACTGTCCCTGTTGTCCTGCAACTCCCAATAGTTATCAAAACCCTAGTCCTCTGCTCTAATTCTCTCTGCAAGACAAGGGGTGGATCTGTTTTCTTTGAGGCTGATTTTTTGGGTGTTTGGTTTGGCTTTTCTTTTTTTTTTTTTGAGGGTTTGATTCATTCAAATGGGTCTAAGATTTGCCCCCATACCACTTTCACTATAACTTGTGTATTTCTGGTCACCTTTGTTAAACTATTGTTTGAATTGGCTGGGAAGTTGCTTGAAAAGCAGCTTTTACTAACGTAATTCTAAATGTGCGGATCTCCTTCCTTCTTGTAAAATCCTGCCTGTTCTTTGTTTGTAAACAGCGCATATGGTAAAGGCTGTCTCTGGTTTGGGGGTTCTAAAATCCATCAAAGCTTTGCTGCTTTTACAGTGAGACTGAGGTTGTTATAGGAATAAATCCTGGATCTGTCCACAGCAGGGCAAAATGCGACCAAATGCTCTTTTTTTTTTTTTATGCCTACCTTGTAACATTCTGCGGTGAATTAATTAATGCTACGATCCTATGAGGATCCAGGAGTGCTGATCGTCTTTCTTGTTTCTAGAGCGCCAGGTCTTCCTTGCAACATGGAAGGATATTCCCAATGAAAATGAGCTTCAGTTCCAGATTAAAGACTGTCACCTGAATGCCGGTGAGTAGCTTGATTCTACAACGCTGAGAGCACTTTTACTGTATGGTCACTAGACATTGCCTTATGAACAGCATTGTCTATGGCTAATGGATAGATGAGCATTGCACTTATGAACAGAACAGCCTTGGATCCTAGGGCTTGTTTCAGTCAAAAACTTTAGCTGGGTCCCCATAAAAGCACATCTAAAATCCCAGATCTTAGACTTTACCTACCTGTTTCTTCCTTTCATTCTGGACCTTGTAGTCTTGTTTTCTCTTTCACACTTTGCTTCTCTGCAAAACTGCTTTTTTTTAGAGCTGAATACTGTGTTGGGGCAGTTCAGCAATCTTGTCCTGCTACTGTGTGTTTCAGGCAAGGTGTTCCAGCCCTGACCTTAACCTACTGCATAATCCTGGGCCAGTCACTTCACCTTTCAGCATCTGCTTTCTTCTTTCTGTTGTGAAAGAGTAACCCTACATACACTATAAAATGTTTTGACATCTGTGGAGGACAGGCCACGTGAGAAAAAGTTTTGGTCTGCTGCTGTTAGCTCTTCTATTGATGTATTTTGATCATACTCTGTCCCATTCAGCTCTGTGTTTAGCTGTCTAGTTGCCTCTCTGAGCATCCTGCTTGTACGTATGACCTTACTACTGCTGAAGGATGACGGAGTGTAGAAAGTGGAATGGAGCCAGCATAGCAGCTTTGCTCCTGTTCAAGAGGTTCTGGACAGGAGCCAAGTGATTCTACCAAAAGCTGCTATGCTTCACAAAGGAAAAAAGTGTCCCTATGGATTACAAACTCCGTAACCTTTTTTTATTCTCTCATGTCTGCTATTACACAATGAATACTCTCTTGCTTCAATTGCAGACAGAAACCATGGGTCTCTTTGTACGCATAATTATTACTATTTTGGAATGTAAAAGATGGAGCATGCAAGAGGGGAAAAAATAGCAGCTGTTGGACCTTATGACTTGATTTCACTGTGGGGTTTCAAGTGAGAACAACCTCTGCGCCTCCCCCAGTCCTCCCTCTGCTCCCAACTGAGCTCTGCATAGCCTCTCCCCCTGCACTGCAGTCCTGCTGCTGGTAATGCCTTTTGCCTTGGCCGTGCCCTAACCGCACTGTCCAGAGCTCTTTGCATCTCAAATCGGAAGCATTGGTAACTTCTCATGTTTGGCACTGGGGTGTTGCAGTGCTGGTTAGTGGGGGTTGTAGTTCAGGGGGAGGGGGTCTGGGAAGATGAGCACTGGTGATCCTGCAGCCTGGCCTGTGCTCCCTTCTCCCTCTGGAAGAAAATGTTAGAAAATGTGGAGTGACAGGCAACGCTCCCTATTCAGGGAGGTTTTGCCAGCTCGAGACCAGACTGCTTGCCCAGGCCTGCCTTAATTAGTGATACTCAGTGGAGACCATGTTAGTAGCTTGCAGGTAGAGCACAGGAATGCCAGGCAGTTTCTCTGCAGTGGCATCTGCAGCCATTCCCAGAGCTTAGGTGGGAAGAGGCTTCTCTTGGTGCTTTAGCAAGAGCCCTGGACGCAGTGCCTCTCCCAAGCACAATCCGTCACTCAGGATGCTCGGGGGTGTGCAGGATCTGCCAGACTCCTTTGGCTTATGTGCGGTAGAAAGTGGGTCATGTCTCATAAACAGATTTCAAACACTTCCATCCGCTGAAGCTTCTGGTTTTGTATTTCTGCTGCTGACACCTCCTCCCTCTTGTGACTGTACTGGCCATTTCCTTCCTTGACCACCTGGGCTTCATCACGGAGCAGGCCAGTAGCTTGCAGGAGGGAAAACTAGGGACATCCTGCGTGCTTGTCTTAGTCCCTTGTATTTTAACTACCAATGCAACCTTGACTCGGTCTGCTGCTCACCTTGATTTCATCTAAGTAGTAACCTCCTCTAGTACAGACCATCCGAACAGCATCAAGCCTTGCCTGTACAAGAATCAGCCAGATCCCAAACCCTGCGGAGGGCTGGGCTTCCAGCATCCTCAGGGATGGAGACTTCTCGCAACGTGGCAAGTGGTGGCTAGTGGTGCACACCAGGGCAGAGGTGAAATAAGCTGGATGAGCTCTGATGACAGTTGAATCCATCTTGCTACTAGTTTATACCAGAGCAAGGGTGCATGTCTGGCCCTGTGCTGTAGTAGGGTGATAGTCTTCCAAGGTTCACAATCTTGATTATTTAAATCCAGTGAAAATAGCCTTATTTTAAGACACCTCCTTTCTTCCAAGAATAGCAACTCCGGGTATAAAATCTTTAGGAACTTGATCCTTGTGGAGGAGAGACTGGTTCGTGTTCAAAAGACTTTCTGGTAGGAGATGCCTAACCAGAATAAAGCTCTCTACTTGGGCTGTTGGCAGTTCTATTGTTCGCCAATGAAATACTGCCGTGTGCAGGTCTCGTATCACTGCATAAAATAAGGTACACAACAGCTGCCATGGCAGAGCTGTGCAGAACAAAGTCTGCAGATTTCAATGGCTCCTAACTAAAACTTAGGAGGTGCTGGGTTTTTGCAACCCTTCAACACAGACGAAAAGCTTCTAAGCGCCGCCAGCTCTGCAGAGGTGTGCAGCCACCATGTGAATCGTTATCCCTCCTCTCACATCTGCTCAGATAAGTAATTCATGCCTAATGTGAGCCCACCCACTGGGTGGTGAGTTGCTGTTGAGGCTCGGGGACGCACCGCACCATTCATGCTTCGCTCTAACCGATTCCAGCCCAGTGACGCGAATTTAGCTGTGAGCTAAAAATACCTCTGCTCCCTGATGGTGTGCCCTAATCGCAGCACTACCAGCCACTTAAATAGAGCCGCATGGCTGCAGCAGGCATCGGACAGATGGAGCAGAGCACGCCGAACAGCGCGCGGCTGCTGCTGGGCAGAGAGCTGATCAGAAGTGTGGTCCCTGTGCCCTCGGTTGCCTGGCTTTTCTCCTAGCTGCAAAGAGTCTTCACTTTCCTAAGCACTCGGATCTGCACTGTTTCTGCACTGCGTGAGAAGTGGGGCTGAAGTTATGTGCAGACATGCAGGAGGCCCTACTGAACAGCTAAACAGGGGATGCTGATTTTCTTCAATGGAGAAACTGAAATTTGAATTTCTTTGAACCAAAGTGAAGTGGGCTTGGAATGGGGGTTTTTAGGGGGCTGGGATTTTATCTGTCAAGAAAGCAGCTTGTGCATTTCTCATACATCCAGGGCTGGCTGGCTGTCACCTCACAGCACCTCCTGTGTAAATTGTAGGCTTTTTTCCGGATTATTTATTTTGTTCCTTCAAACAAAAAGGAGATAAACACAGTCCATCAGTGGAGCCACTTCTGTGTGAGTCTGTGCTCCCAGGCCTTTGTAGGTAAAAGGACCATCCGATGCCCATGATGCAAGCCAAATAGGATTGACTTGAGCTTCGATGGTTTGCAACGGGGATGGCAGAAAAAGCTCCCGTCCCTGGCCGCTCACCGCATAACAGGGCACAGAACAGCCAGAAAATCTTGGCTGCTGTGGGTAGCCCATGGCACCACAAGCTGAAACCTAGAATAAGGTGCCAGGCTGTGGGGTGAGGTGCAGGTGCCCTTAAATGGTCAGAACTTGCCACTCTGATCCTCGTCTCCAGCATCTTAGTTTCAAAAATCCCCAACAAACAACGACAAAAAAAACCCCAAACCCAAGTCCTGGACCCTTGAAGGTATTCCAGTGATTCCCAGTGACTCAGTGAGAGATGAGTGCTTAATTCCAGATGAGGGATTTGGGGCTCAGGTTCCCAGCGGTGAGAGCTGGCACTGGCCTGAGGCTGTTCTTTAGGGCTGGAGCCGTACGGCTGTGAAGGAGCAGGTCTCTCTGGACTTGTATCATGGGGCCAATGTCTACTTAGGATGCACTGCACATGATGAATTCATTAGAGCTGTTTCATGCATCTGCCTCTTAGGATAGAGGTTCTGATAGTTCCATGGAGAAAACCATATTCAGAAATGCAACTTGTACTGAAAACACAGGGTCCTTGATATACCCCAGCATTCTCATCTCTTATGAATCCAGTGCTAAATTAATTGATTTTTGAGTTTTTTAATGAAAATATAAGAATTTGGTGCATGAAAATAGATTCCTAGACTGTTATAGCTCAAATAATCAGGGTGCTGTTGGTGCAACTATACCAACTGAGGTTTCCCCTGCAACTGAGCATGTGCTAAAGCTCAGTATGCCTTGTTTACACTGGTTTTTCAACATCCTAAGTTTGATTAAATTTCAAAGGACCACTACATTAAGCTAAGATATGCAAATCAGATTAGCTAAATGTTTTTCCTTTTTAAAATTCTGCTTACCCAAACCCACAGAGTGAAAGAGGACAAGCTGACTTGCGCAAGGAGATTGAATGCCGTTAAGCAGGAGGCAATTAGTTGCTGTGCTGTTCAGCAGTTCTAGGAACTTTGGTTTCGCTTGCTTATTACTGGTCCCCAGTTTGGTGTGAAACAACAACTTTGGTGTTCGGAGTTGAATATGGCTTTATTGGTATGCAGTGGTCACTTTGTTTCTTTCTCTCTGCCCTCCCCCCCTCGCCCCGAGTAATTCGCCAGTGCTAGAACAAAGAGAAATTGGATTTTCTTGCTGGAACAACCTGGGGGACAATCATGCGCAAGCTTCCCTAGTATGGGTTTGGTTTTTTTTTTATGTGCAAATCTATTAACCTGATCGTTTAATAAATTATAGAATCCATGCATATTACATGTCTTGGAAATGAATGTACTGTCATAATATTGACCAAAGTGCCTCCCCCCTGGATCAGAGTATGCAGATGTGTTTCGTATTTGAATGCAGTTCTTGGCTAGATGCTCAGAACCATTCAGGTGTTGCTAGAAACGGCATGGGGATGTTCTCAGCTACCACAGCATTACATTTTACTTCCTCATATCCAGTGCTTGTTGCAAAATGCCACGAAGGTCCAAGTTCAGAAAAGGTATATTGTTGATGTTGATTCAGAGTTGTGCGTGTCCTCTGTGAAAACTCCTGTTGTTGCCAATTGGTCATCTTGGCTGTTTGAGTTCGGAAGTGAAATTCTTAAGCTGTGTGGGTAGAAGATTTAAGCATGTCCTTTGCTTTACCCAGAAGTAAAGTGCTGTTGAAAAGAATTGGATTACTTCAGTGCAAGTGAGGAGACCTTGTGCAGCTGTTCTTCCCTGTGTTTCTGTGTGCTATTTAGTTGTTGGACTGAGGCAGGGTAAAGAATTCTGTTTAAAAAGCAAAAGCAAAGGAAAAAAAAAAAAAAAACCTAAAAAACCCAAAATAAAAAAACAAAACCACACCAAAAAAAACCCCAACCCTGAAAGATGGATTGATGTCAGAGGCTTTCCTGGCCTTGATGATGGGGGAATCTTTCTGTATCCTTACATTGTGCTTCAAGACGATTTTGAGAATAAGCTTTGAGCCAAAAGAAAAAGACCTGCAGAAAGTTGCTTGGGAAGGTCAGATGTAGACTGTGCCGTCTTACAGAAGGACTCGTGTGGCTCTGGTTTGCAGAGTCACCAGACCCCACGCGTGCAGGGATATGTGTGCCCAGGCAGCGCGGCTCAGCCCTCCTCCCGCCTGCGCTGGGTGCTAACCAGGGCTTCCGTGGGTGCTGTGCTCTCACTCGGAAACTAGCAGCCCTGTTCAGAGCTGGCCTCAGCTCTCTGCTCCCAGCAAATATCTGCCTTTTTTTATTTATCTTTTTAAAAAGGCTGTGCTGTCACATGGCATTACCGGTCCTGCCTTCAGCCAGGCACAGCCTGGCACTGTTGCTTAGCAACTCTGCCCGATCTCCGAAATCCAAAATCCTGACACTCAGGAGCACAGGAGGGACAGGAGCTGCTACCTCGGGAGAGAGGGGGTAGGCTCTCACCAGTCCTCAAATCGGTGCTGAGAGAGGGGGCAGGAAGAGTCAGGCAAGCCAAGCATCAGCACTCCAGCCTGCTCACAAGTGCTCTGGGTGTCTGGCTGAGACGGGCTGTTTTGGTAGAGTTTCTTGCACTCTTCAGCAGGTAACTGAGGTCAGGCAGGGAGGTGGAAAACAGGCTTTCTTAGGAGTTGCCCTGCCTCGGTTTCCCTCCCTGTACCCCCCCACAAGCACACCCCAGCTCAGAAGTCTGTCCCCCAGCAGAGGCAGTGGCTGTTTAAATTGCAAGAGGTGCCATGGCACAGTTGAAGGCTTTGGTGTAAGAGCAGCTGCTCCGCAGCCCGGTCTCACCCCCTGTGCCCCCAAAGCACAACTCCCCAGGCAGCAGGAGCGCTCCCTTCCTCTGCCGGCACGCCGCGTGATGGGATAGCAGCCCCACAGCTGCCAAAATTACAGCTTCCCGCTTGCAGCCTTACTTCCGACCCTGTGCCCACACTCCCTGGGGAATGCCTTTGCTCTGACAGTGTCCCCCGGTGGAGGGGGAGACTGCTGCCAGCAGATACAAAGATTGCCGGAGGAAGTCTCAGACCCTTGCCAGCTGTTCCACTTCCAGGATACGTGTCCACAGGGGCTTCAGACAGGTGAGATTCAACCACAGCCTGTTAAAATTGGGCAAACAAAATCACATGTAATACCAAGTTCCCTTGCAAACAAGGATGCACTCTCTGAGCCGGCGCTTGTGTTAAACACCATGCCTTCACAAAGCCGCAGAGGCTGCTCTTGCTGGCTGGGAGGATGCGAGGAGATGGGAGTTTGGGCTTCATATCCCTAGTGGGTGATGTCTCTCCCAGCCACACTCCCTGCAAGCAGGGGACTGCTCTGCATTGCCCGTTTCCCTAATCTGGATGAGTTTGTTGTATAGAGGAGGAGTAGAGGTGGGAGGAGGAGACAGTGGGAATGAGGATTTTTAAGCAAAGGATCTCATTAGTTACTTATATCTGCCAGTTTCCATAGTAACTGGGGAAGAGAGGAAACCTAAATCTGAGTGTGTCTGGGTAGCTGGATGCCTGAACCCTCCTCGACCGGCATGCAGCCACTCTGAAGCCTGGGGAGCAAAGGGTTTCAGCCCAGCCATGGTCAGAGGGCCCTGGCTGCCCATGGAGCTGCTCCACAGCTCTGGTTATCAACACTGCCCTTGCGAGAGGCAGCGGGTCGAAGTCTCTGCATCAGTGTTTGGATTTGTGGAGCCTTTTCTTCCCTGCTTCTACCATTCCCTGGTGCGTGAACAGACTCTGCTGTCCCTCCTCTGTAATCCCTCCATGTGCCAGCACAACTTGTGTCCATTCTCAAATCCGGCACTGATGCCAGCGGATCTCGGTGTTTGTAGGTGCAGAGATGGATTAGAGCTGCACGGTCGCCTTGTGCTGCTTCCCTACTGCTGTCCTGCTCCTTGCAGTCTTTGAAATGGATCCCACGTTTCCAGTCTCTTGGCTTTCAGTGCAAATTGGGTTAAGTCCACTTCTCTCCCTCGCTTTCTGTTGAAAGTGCCTAACCTGCTGATAATGGCCCAGCACAGATAGGGTGTTCCACCCAGAGCTCTCCAGCAGAGAGCTTGAACTAGTTAAATTTCTCCTGATGGGCACCAGGAATGGGAATTTGCCAGTGGTGCTTATCAGGTGCAGAGTCCTCCTCCCTGAGCCTTCCACCCAAAGTGCGAATGTGCCCCTTTTACTGGCATCCAAAGGCTGAGGCTTGCTCTGCTCTGTGCTGTGCTGAGAAACCCCTTGGCATCCAGAAGCTGCTGGTTTGGGTCTTTGTGTTCTGCATGTTTGCCTGTGTTCTTGTTTCTTTGAAAGGTCCCTTAGAAGTAACGTGTGTCATGGTTACTTCCAAACAGGTCTCCAGGTGAAATCACACATCTTCTGTGAGTGCTGAGGCTATACAGTGTGTTAAAACTGTATCGCAGCCCTATGATGTCTAGAGACAGATGTCTGTGGGTTTTTACCCTTTCAAGTAATTGCTTTAAAAAAAAAAAAAAAAAAAGGAAAGGANGGGGGGGGAAGCAGGAGGGAGCTGTCATGGTTGGGACAGGACCTCAGAAGCAGGCACCTAAGCGAGCAGTGATCTTTGTTCTTCTCCACCTTCATCTTCTGACTTTTGGCAGCCCCCAAGTTAGCCTGCCTGGGCCTTGTTGGGGTTTATAGATAGAGCAGAGTCCTTTTACCCTCTGAGCTGCAGACTCTCACCTTGATAAAAGCAGCAAGTCCTGAGTGACCCAGAGCAGTACGCAGTAAGTGAAAGCCCTGCACGATGGGCTTCAGAAGGGATCACAGCCTGAAAGGAATGACGTGGGTCCCAGGAAGCAAATTGGAATTTTTTTTCTCCGTGTGTCATTTCTGCTCCTGTCCCCAGGGAAAACTGTAGGACAGAAGTCAGCGTTTCCTTGTGTGCTTGCATCCTGGGAATGCTCCTCTGGGCTCTCCTGTCTCTACAGATGATGAATCTGAATTAACAGATATGTTTTTCTTTCTCCTCTCGGAAGACACTGTCTCCAGCAAACTGCAGAACAACAATGTCTACACCATTGCCAAGAGGAACGTGGAGGGCCAGGACATGCTCTACCAGTCTCTGAAACTCACCAATGGCATCTGGATCTTGGCTGAGCTTCGCATTCAGCCGGGGAACCCAAATTACACGGTGAGGTGTCAGACCGCGGGGGGCACGTGGTGCAGGCTGGGATCCTTCTAACTCGCCTCGCATATGGAGCGATTTCTCCCTGCTTTGCCCAACGTGCTTGTTTTGGGGGAGATCCTGTTAATTTGACTGGGGGGTTAGGAATGCCCACTGAACTGGGAAAAAGTGGGAAACAATAGAATTACACTGCTCTGTTACCAGTGAGCTGGGATAATGCCCGCTCAGCAATGAGCAGTTACTTGCCAAGGTTGTCCAGAGATAAAGCCAAGAGACATTAGTGAGAAAGTATTGCCAGGATGCCCTTCCCCCTCTCATAAACAAGGAGAAATTTATGCCCTGCTGCGTTCCTGCAGTGGAGACCGGCTGTCTGGATGTCAGAGGCTCTTTGGCCTTGTGCTGGCATCAGCCTATGGCTGGTGAGAAGGTGTGGTCTGTCCTGCATTGTGCACCCGTATAGCTATTCCCTTTTGCCTTTGCTCTCCTTCTGAGGACCTATGTGTCTAAGCATCCCAGTATTAGAGGATTCATCTCCTGTTGGAAGCTGTTCCAGGAGTTTCAAGAGAAATCCATGGTCTGGGGACCCGTGGGGTGAAAGCGAGCATTGAAAGGTGATTTAAAGTGTTTGCACAAGGATTGATGCTGCAAGCCTCGTCTCAGCCTGATCTTTGCTTTAGAGAGGGGTGACAGCCAAGTTTGTGTCCGTCAGGACTGAGCAGCAAATCATTAGAAGCCCCCAGGTTTACTGCTGTGATTTACAACATGAGGGCAAGCAAGTCCCTTGTCTCAGAGTTTGGGGGCAACGTCCCCTTCCTTCATGCCTGCAGAGGCACCTACATTTGTTAAGAAATTCGGGAACTCCACAGTGGGAGTTTGCTTTCATGTACCTCTTTCTCCTTGTAGCAAGCTCCGAAAAGGCAGTTTGGTGATAAGAAAACAGTACGCAGGAGAAATATTCTGGGTGACTGTCATCAGCCATGCCCATGATCTGTCCAACCCATGCTGTAGGTCAGAGATTTCCAGTTGCCTTTGTGGAGATGGTAGAAATCTCCTGCCTTCCTTTGCACCGCCGCTAACCTCTCCTCTCTTCTCCGCAGCTCTCCCTGAAATGCCGAGCTCCCGAAGTGTCCCAGTACATCTACCAGGCCTACGATGCCATCTTGAAAAACTAACAGGAGATCAGCCTGTGCCTCACCCTGCAGAAGGAGGAGGGAGAAAGGGGTCCCCAGATCCTCCTTCACCACTGGTGCGGGGAAAAGCACTCTTAACTGGAAGCAGCTGTATTCATGTGTAGGATTTCAGTCAAAGGCACTGATTAAACAAGGTAGCAATTAGTATCCACGTGCTAATGATGATAGGGAACAAACCCCTTTGATATTTTTAGCGTCCATGGAGTTTGTAACCACTGCTTCAACTATTCCCACGTCCCCCTCGCCCCTCACTCGTTGTCCGTTCTTGTGGGCTTCTCCATTTTGTGCCAATGTTCAGTGTTTTCTAAATGGCTTTAGGCGTAGTTACAATTTTGTAAAATACTGCTCGTTGAAAAAAACCAAGCAAAAACCACACGTCAGCTCATTAAAACAAGGCAAAAGTGTCCAAAACATAACACTGCACTTTATTTTGTATTTTTATACTTTTTTTTGAGTTTTTCTATTGTAATTGGCTTAAAGGGAAGGTGATTCCAAGGAAGTATTGGGAGCCCTGCAGGGACGTCGGGCTCTAGCAGGGTGAGCACAGCCTCGGGGAACTAGGAACAGAGCCATCAGTTCGGTCCGTGGAGGCGGATGGAGCCCTTAAAGAGAGGGGGTTTTTTATTACACTTGTGCTGGCAGACTCAGCTCTGCTTTTTGATGGTGTGTTTTCACTCCAGCCATCTCCCTGGCTCATTAGCTGCTGATTTGAGAAGTGAGGCTGCTTTTGTGTGGGGAGGAGCTGCAGACCTAGATCGGTAATGGGACAGTGGTGGATAAAATGAAGGAAAGGAGCCCACTCTTAGAGCAAAAGGGTGTTGCCAGAGCCCCAGGCATGGTCTCTGCATCCTCACCCATTCCCAGCCCCTCTTCTTGTTCCTTCTGTGCCTGCTATGGCCAAACTGCCTTCTCGACCATCCTCTGAGCTGTGCCACCTTCACCCGGCGCTACGCTAACCCCTGGCAATCCCCAAGGCTTGCGGTGGTAAATCCAAATGGGGGAGTGCTGCTTCCCCGCTGGGGCTGCAGGCATCAGCCGTGCCCCTGTGGAGAGGGGCTGCTGCTGGCAATGTCGCAGGGTGCTGTGGGTAGTTGAGCGGCTCTCCCTGTTCCCGTGCTGTCTCCCAAAACCCAGGCTGTGGTGTGATGGGAGATGCTTCGGACTTAGTGGTATTTGCACCCTGCCTGCCTAGGGGCTTCAGGTCCTGGCTCCGGCTGAGAGTCAAGCAGATCGTGGAAGCGTTTCTTCCAGTTGCAGCTTGGCTCTTTGTGCCCAGAGGCACACGGTAACAAGGGCCAGTCGGGTTCCTGCTCTTCACTCCCTGTCCCGAGCAGCCCCGTGTCCTGGCCCCTCTTTTCCAATCTGTGCTTAGGGCCAGGACTGCTTCCCTTTCCAGTCCATAGCTGTGGGCTCACCACATTGCAACCACTAAGTGCTGCAGCAACAGCAGCGAAAGCAAAGCCTCTTGCATGTCCTTGCTCCATCCGTAGCTTGTCCTGCTTAAACCAAGCCACTAACCAGAACGACTTCACCCTCCCCAGCATGCTTTGGTGCCATCTCCTCCCCAGCGAACAAAGCTCTTATGCATAGCAACCTCCATGTTGTTTTAGATGCCACATTCAGAGTCAATAAATGTTACACAGTGGGAGATGGTTCGTCAGGGCTTTGCCACTGCCTGCAACAAAGAAGCCAGTGCTGGAAGAGGTCACAATGCCCTGGAAAAAACTCCAGCAGGGCACAGGAGCTGCAGGACCCTGAGGAAGGTGGTGTCCCAGTGTAGGAACCCCAGTGCTCTGGCTGGGAAAAAGTGGGGCAGAGCTGGAGCAATCCAGCCCTTGAGCCCTGCCCACGTTTTTCTGGGAGGTAATTTGCTCCAAGCCCTGGGGGTGCACTGCAAAAATCATTAATAGAGCAATTAAGGAAGCACCAGTGGCACTAAGTATGATGCTGTGTCAGGGCGGGAAAGAGATGGTACAGGGTCAGGAACAAACACTTGAGCCTCCGCCACTAAACAGCCAGTGTAGGTTCGATGCAGGGAGGGGTTGCTGAGCACCCCTTTCTCTTGCCAAATTTCTTGCCAGCTTTTTGGGCGCGTGGGTGTTTCTGCGCTGCAGGGCAGAGCCTGGCCTGGGTCGGTGGCCTTTCACCCGCCTCTCCCGCCGTGCCGCTCGTTCAAGTGTTCGCCGCGTAGTTGTGTTGCTCTTCAGGCTTTACCTGCCATCCGCGTCAATAAACTCATTTCCACAATGCTGTGGCTGCGTGTGGCTCTGTGGGGCTGGGGAGAGCATCCAGTTTTCCTGCTTTTGGCCCTGTCCATGGGAGCAGGCAGGGCTGAAGGCTGGATTTGGTGCAAAGGACGCTGTTTGTTCCCCAGGAGCTTTTTGTCCTCTTCACCAGTCACTTCTACAGGGGAGACCCCCCAAAATAGGGGCTTGCAGGGTGAGGAGGTAGCAAGCATCCTTGGTCCTCTGCCTCTGCCTGCTGTTCTCATCTCAAAGGGCAGCAGGAAAAGGGTCCTGGCTTGCGGGGGGCACTGGCACCTTGGCCCGGACAGCCTCTGATGAGCAGAAGATGGATGTACCCATTTAGCCCTTTCTGGACCCCAGGTAGGCTGTGTGTAATGTGACCTGCTTTCCCTGCAGTGAAATAATGAAGTTGTGTGAGTCGGTGATGCGTTTGGATTGCTCTGGTCTGGTGCTGGCATTTTCCAGAGGGCTTTGCCATTGCTGGTCCTGTCTTAGGCAGGATGCGTTGGGCTGCAGAGCCTCTGTACCGGGCCAGAGCCAAGCTCGGGCAGCCCCAGAGCGAGTGCTCAAAGTGACCAGAAATGCAACAACGCAAGAAGCAGGTTTGGGCAGTGCTGCCCTCGAGGAGAGCGACTCTCCCTCCTGCCCGGCCTTGGCTTAGCAGCACTTGGAGGTTAGGTAACTTCCACCCTCTGAGGATCTGGGGTGGCAGGTACCGTATCAGCCCACGAAGTTCTGCACTGGGATGTTTTTGTGTTAGAAGCTGGTCTATGTGTGTAGTAGCAACAGTGACGGACTGGTTTGGGGTCACTGATGATGCTGTCGTGTCCCTTCGTGCATCCCTGGTGTGCCTGGGATGGGCTGCATGCCCAGCCGTTGGGGATGGGATGGGATAGATTGTTATTCCCCGCTGTGGGTCTGCTCCTGCCGTGGTGCTGGGGGTGAGCCTGGAGCAGCGTTTGGCCCCATGAGAACATCTGCTCAGGGCTCTGCCGTGTCGGCTGCTGTTCCCTTCATGTCCCATGGCAAAGGGGAAGGTTTCTCCCTCTGTCCCCATTCTGCCAGGGGCTGCTCAGGGAGAAATAGGTCTTTCCTGCTGCTCTGGATGTGCAGCACACTCATGCCCCGTAAACGGGGACACGCCAGCCCTGGGGCATGCTGTACCTTGCAAACTGGGTCTGCGTCATTAGCATTGTTAGCCTCTGGTGCTGGGAGCTCAGGGGACACAGGTGATGCTCCCTGGGCTGGGAGCCGCTCTGGGAGCGGATGGTCCCCGCAGCCTTCCCTGGTCCTGAAGCCCACACTGTGGGGCAGGGACCTCCCAGGTTGCTCCTTGCTGCTCTGGCTGGAGATGGGACCAGCCTTGCTGTGCTGGGCGGGCTCCCCAAAATCCCTGCTGCTCCTGCTGGCCTCGCACGTATCCTGCTCCAGGCCAGTGCATGCGCTAAGGGCCAGTTTCGGGTGACAGCAGGTCCCTGAGCTGATGATGCGGTGTGGGGAGAGGCAGTTTGGAGGCCCAAGGACTTTGGAGGCTGTGGCAGAGGTGGGGGCTGACCACAGCCCCCCGAGCCATCAGCTCTGCCTGTCCCCTGCTGCTGCCTGCGTGCCAGGACACGGGAGCTCTTTGATGGATGATTTTAGGTTTGCGTCGGTCTCCTGTCACTGAGACTGGGATAAGCCTCCCAGCCAGTGGGGACGTGCCAGGATCCAGCCCCGCTCCCCTCCCGCCTCCCTCGTATATTAAATTTCACAAATAAAACTGCAAGTGAAGCGCATCTCGGAGGGAACTGCTAAAAATAGCCCCGAGGCTGGAGCCTGAATTGTGCAAGCGAGTTCATATGCAGCCACGATCCCTGCCCTCTCCCAGAAATATTTCAGGGCTCAGGGCTGCTTTATGGTGATGTGGGGAACCGGAGCTGGGGGGCTGTGGAAGAAGAGCAGCATCTAGGGCTGGTAATAAACCCCAGGGACACGTAAATATTTCCCTAGCTGCGAGAATCAGGCAGCTGTGCAGGGAAATAAGCTCCAAATCTCTGAAAGCCCGGGTGTAATGTGAGACACAGAAAAGGGGCTCTGACTCCCTTTGCCTCAGCCCCAGCCTTGGTGTGGAGGGGCACAAGGGCTGCCCCGTGTTTTGCCAGCCGCCCTTGTCCCCCTGAGCCATGGGGCCGTGTCTGCCATCCCCTTTTCCCCCAGGAAGGCTATGGCAATGTATTCCCCCTCGTACCACCTCCTCACCCTGGACAGGAGCCCCTGGAGATGATGATTTTCCTGGCCAAAGGTGCTGACGAGGCTGGGGGGAGCCTGGCCATGCTGTGGCCGGTGTTCGGGCTCAGCCAAGCCTGCGTGATCGCAGCCAGACCCACGGAGACACCCCGGTGCTCGCTGGTGTCACGGTGAGCTGGAGTGGGGCTCGGGCTTTGCTTGGAGGAGCGGAGAGGTGCGGGGCGTCTGTCGGCAGTGTGTCGCGGGGGCCTGGACCACATTCCCTGGAGGTGCGACCAGCATCTTCCTCGCTATCTGGCGCGTAAGGTAAAGGCTCGGTGTGAGGTGTCCCAAAAATGCAGCCGCTGCAACAGAAATGTCCCTCCCTTGGTGGGGCCTGGCACCACCCTGGACTGAGAGCATCCCCAGTGACAGTGGGCGCAGAGAAACCCCCAGCCCTGCTAGCTGAACCAGGGGCTGGCACGGCGAGGGGGTGAAGTGATGTGCCCAAGAGCATACTGAGCAGCAGTGTCAGAGGAGGGAAAGGCTTCCTGAGAGGGGTCCTACCCTCCTCCCCCGAAGGAGTCTGGCCTCAGGGGCCTCCCGCG
>VYZV01044816.1:169909-190624 GCA_013401275.1 Pandion haliaetus | reverse complement strand
GTGGGTGTTTTGTTTCCTTCCCAAGTGCTGTTCCCTTCTCCTTGGCGACAAGGGACAGGCTGCAAACACTCCCTGTTAACCCTTCAGTGCCTGCTCCTCTGCCAGCAGTCCTGCTCCCTCTTCCCCAGCCACCTCAGGGGTAGATTTTCCCCCTGTGGTCCCCAGCTCCAGGGCAGGAGGGAGTTAGAGAGCAGCTTGTCAGCATCCCAAGTTGCTCACAACCCCAAAAGGGGGGGGTNGGTGGGGTGGGGTGTGCCGCCTACAAGATGCATCTTGTAGGACTCGGTACCCCTGAGTTGATAGCTCTGAAGCAGCCACATTTTTGCACCCATTTTGCAGGCTCAGCCATTCTGCTGAGATGCCACCGTGTGCTGTTGCAAGCCCGAACATGCTGTGGTGAGGCGCCCACCTGAGCAGGGGAGCCTCAGCAAGGATGACCTTGAGCAGGGCTCCCTCATCCCTGCGTGGGGTGCCCAGAGGGATGGAGAGAGGCTGAGGTCCATGCAGGTCCTCTGTGAGGGCCTCCGAACACATCATGGGGGTGATGCTTAGACCAGTCCCTCTGCATCCCTCCTGCTCTTCCCACATGCACCCTGGGGCACAGCAGCACCAGGAGCTGGAAAGCCAAACCCTGAGGTGAGGGCTTCCCAAAGCCATAGGGATTGGGGCAGAGATCCCTTGGAGAGAGCTGGTCCTGGCCGTGGTCAGCCTTCCAAATTCCTCGTCTCAGGTGTCCCGCAGGGTCTCTGTGCAACCTGGAAATGTCCGAGTGGAGAGAGCCAGAGGAAGAGGCTGACGAGCTGCAAGAGGTAGGGCATACCAACAGACACACCACTGCCATTGCTTGCTCTGTGCTTTCCACCAAGACATGGAGCAAGGGGGTGGTCTGAGAGCCGACCAGCCCCAAGGAGTCCCGGACCCCCACACTCTGTCTCCTGGTTCCTCCTCCACCAGCTCCTCCCAGCCCCAACTCCCAGGGCAGCATTCCCAAGGAAACACCCCCATGCTGAGCCCGAGCATCTCTATGCACTCTCATCATTTCATTTCATCTGGTAAAAAAAGCTAGTGGCTGTTCATGGATGGGTGTAAATCCCTACACTTGAACCCAGGCTCATCCCTTGATCGCACCGCAGGGAACAGGTCTCATCACCTCCAAAGTCTGGGGCCAGAGCAGATCACCACAAGGACCCCACTCCCCAGGAGCCCCCTTCGCTCAAGGGCTCCTGCCACCCCTTAGCGGGAGCTGGGATGCCCTGCAACATGCAATGTGCACATTGGGCAAGCTCTGAGGAAATGCAGTATCTCCACCTGCAAATCACAGAGCAAATCTGTCAATCCTCTCCCCTAAAACTCTTTCTGAAAAAAATCAAATAAGCATGAAGGGGTTTTATTTGCGTGCCCACCTTTGGGGTTTTTCTCTACACTGTGCTCCCTTGCAAACTTCTTCCTGAATTGCCCATGATAGTGAGGTCTTTGGCAAAAGCCGAGCTCCTCCAGGGATGGCGTGACTCCAGGAGCTGGGGCTTTAAGAAAATAACTACACGGGTGAGTGGGCGCTTCTGGGAATGTCAGAGACTCCCTCCCTAACCCAGCTGCCCCAGCACCCAGGTACTGCTGCAAAAAGCAAAGCTACCAGGGCCGTGCTTGCACGTGGGCACTGAAACAGAGCATCTTGTGAGCTTGGGGGGACTTCTTGCTGTGTCAGGGGACCCAGTCCTCTCCCTGGTGCCAGCTGCTGATGTTCACTGCAGATCACGGTTGGATCAGCCGGTGTCATTTTGGGGGAAGAAATGCAGGAATCCCAGCTATTCCACCAGGCTGGGGAGGAATGCGAGGCAGGCTGGCCGGAGGAGTCTGTGCCTGGCATGCCCTGCCAGGGAGCCCAGCAGGAGAAAAGGACCCTTGTGACGCAGGATTTTCAGCCACAGCACCCAGGGGGGCCGATCGCATGGCTCAGGGTGCGAGTCCAACTCCCCCGGACCCCGCCAGAATTGAGGGTGCAGGTCAGTCACCCTGTCTCTGCCAGCAACGCCACGCTCAGCCCCAGCCCTGGCAGCATCACTTGTGACCCCAAGGCATCCTGACAGCACGCAGCCCCAGGAAACACACAGTGGCAAGCAAGGCGGGGAAAGGAAAGCCCCAAAATGGGAGAGGATTCAAGGCTGTCCCATCCTCAGCCTCCAGTCCCACAACAGAAGGGATGCCTGGCTCTTGCCTAAGGGGATACGAAAGGGGATAATGATCTGCTACTTCTCTGCAGAGCTGCAGGTTTGGAATACCCCTGGGGTACAGATGGACCCATAAATCCTCCTGTCTCCAAAAAGCAGTCCATGGAGCAGAAGTCATGCTGCTCTTCTGACCCTCCTCGACGCCCAGAGCAGACGTCTTGACAGCAAGACCTCATCCAGTGCCAGCCTTCCCCACCAATCCCCCCCGTCTGTCTCCCCATCATGCTGCAGATCCCACAACCAGCAGCAGCCAAGGTGGCTGGAGAGACATGGCTTCAGGCAGGAGACGTGAGCAGGGACGGAGGCACGACTGATCTCTGCAAACACTGCGACACCGCCGGTGTTGGCTGGTGGGTCCTTCTCCTTGCAGGCCAAATGCTGGCCGCTCAACGGGCAGTGCAGGCAGGACGCCCTGGCATGTTGCGGCATGAAGCAAAGCAAACAGGAGCAGCAGGGAAGGTTTCAGGGTGCTCCCTGTCCTGTGGGAGGCAAGGACCCAGCTTCACACACTGCAATGGGCTGGGACAGAGGTGGAGACCTGGAGGGCCCCCCATCAGCGTGAATTCATCCCCCACGCTGGGAAAAAAACCTATTAACACATCCCAAGGTGTGGAGAAATCCTCAGTAATTTGGGATGAAGCAGGGAAGAGCATTTCCATGTTTTCTTCACCATCAGCATCATCACCATCAGCAAGTTTTCAGTGGGATCCGTCCCCCCCATTTGATCCAGCAAGCATGAAAGCTGAGGACAAATTCAGCAATACCCAACCCAGCCCCAAACACACACATGCATCTTAAATGCAGCCCTTTCAGGAAACAGGAGATTGGCTTTTCTTTTTAAAAAAAGCAGCCTGAGATGAAAACAAGCAGAAATCCCAACACCACATGTCCAGAGGTTCATTTTATTTGCCATCAGGTCTCCAAGCCCTTGGGACTCCCTGCAAGTGATGTCACCTTATTATCATTCAATTCAAAATAAGAATGATGCAGCCCCGTCACTTTGGCAACACTGAAAGTCCCCTGAGATTTTAAGCCGTGAGCAGATGAAGTCCCTGTGTCCATGTCTGCGCAGGAAGGGCTCACTCACAAATATCATGGAGAACGGACAGAACGGCTTGTGTTAGCCCTCCATCCTGCCAAATCCACATCTCAGGTGGTACGTGGCAGCACCAAAAGCCCTCGGGAAGTACCAGCCCTGGCCCCCTGCCTGGGGCAAGCCCACCTCCTGCCTTCTCTGTGGGGAAGGTCTAGGGCGGGCGAGGGAGGGCAGAGAACGCTGCGCTGAAGAAAAGCTGCCAGCACTGGGAGGGGACCCTGACACGGTACCCCAGAAAGGCATCCCGGCACGGCGGGACTGGCCGCAGCCCGGTGCCGAAACCACCAACCCAAAGAAAGGCACCCAGCACAGGGGTTCGAGTCCTGGAAGAAGCATCAGCAAAGCAGCAGCCCACCCATGTAGAACCCCGGCATGGTGAGAATCCCTAAATCTCTCAAATCAAAGGACAGTTTAAGAAAGTTGAGCCCTGTCCTGGTCAGCACCCACGGCTGGCATTTGCTGCCACTGCATTCAAGCCTCAGACACCTGACATTCCCTGCTGCGGGAGACGATGGCCCTTTGGAGGTGACTGGTGACTCAGGGCATAGGAGCCAGCGGCGTTTCCAGGTGGGGAGCCCTGCTTTGGGAAAGGAATGAGGAATATGTAGCTGAGCTGTCCTTGAGAGCCTGCATGCACAGACATGTCTGTCTGTCCTGCTCACCCTCTCCTCTTCCCCTCCTCCCCCAATAATTTTTCAAGCCAGTTCCTCCAACTGCAGCAGAGGGGCACAGGACTCAAAAATATGTTGATCCTGTCTCTTGCAGAGACAGAGCAGAGGACAGACACTTTCTCTGCACACAAGAAAGGCTGCCAGGTGAACACAACCCTTATTAGACACTGAAGAACCCAACCAGCCATCCTAACCCCATCAGAAGGCCAAGCTGCAATGCTCCTGCTGCCTGCGAGCTGCACAGCAACACGATCAGCAGCTCAGCTGTACCCACCCCCCTTCCTTCACTCCAAAGAGGCTCCTACACCAAAACCTTCTGCTTTCTCCAAAAAAATCCCACGGTGTTCCTGCCTCCAGCTGGTGCCAAAGCACCCGCAGGGGATGGGCCTCCTCCTCCAGCTGCTGACCCTCCGTCCCTCAGGCAAGGGAGGGGAGAAGGCAGGAGGGGGGGGGCTCTGCGCACACAGCAGGGGCAAAGCTCAACACGGACCCTTATTTTTGTCCAAATGTCTCTTTTCTTTTTGTTTTAACCAGGAAACATTCTCAGTCTCTTATTTAAAACCACCCAAGCCCCAAACCAAGCAACAGTGAGGCACTTCTCTGCCTGATCACAGGAAAACAGCTAAAGTATCAACAACCCCCAGTCCCGGTTTGAAAAAAAAATGCATGATTACACATTACGCATCTGAACGTTAACAGAAATGGGTGTGTTTGCAGTCTCCATGTCTTAGACCTTTTTTTGTGGCCTTTTTAAAAAATATTGTCTCCCAAAGCCTCCAGCCCACCTGGCCAGAGCTGACGGCTGCCCCATCCCAGCTGCATCCCTGCTGCGCCAGGGCATCGCTCCACCGGCCCACGGCTCCAGCTGTCCGCAGGCAGTCCCGACCTGCCAGTCCCAGCTGAACCATCCCCAGACAGAAATCCAGTCAAATAAAGAGGGATCCAGGCAGCGGTGAGCAAGCTGGGGTTCAGCCCCCCGTTTCATCCCAGCACGCTCTGCTCAGAAGAGGACCTGCCCACTGTTTGCATCCCAGCAGCCCATCCAGGGTAACTGGGTGGCCCATTTGCCTGTGGCCACCACTTGCAGCTTTGCCCGGTCAAATTGCCAGTACTGGTCATCCCGAAAGAAGTAGACGAAGCCATCGCGGTGGGTGAGGGCACCCGCCGTGCCAGGGGGCAAGCCCTCCCAGTCCTGCAGGCTGCGGGGGTAGTAGGGCTCCACGCCGAGGGTCTCCTCGCTCACCACAAAGTACTTGGGTCCTTTGAAGAGGACCAGGCGGCGGAGCTGCTGGAAGTAGAGCGCGGTGTCGGGGTGCCGTGGGAGGCCACGGGCGCTGCATTTCTGGGGGAAACCTGCCGCCAAGGTGGAGCCCGTGTAGCACCAGCATCGGCCACCTGGGAAGACCAGGGGAGAGAGGTTAGAGCCCACCCCAACGGGGTCCGTCGCAGGACCAGCTCCAGGAGACGTGGAAGGACTCCTCAGCCATGGGGCCAGCCTTGCAGCCTCACACATGTGTCCGCGACATCCATCCTGTTGGTGATTCAACCAGCACCACTGTGGGGCTGCTGCCAGGCTGGGGGGGNTTCGCTAGCCTATGCTGCTTCCTTGCAAGCCTCCCCCCTGTTCCTGTACAGCGAGTGGGACAGACAGACTCAGACCCCCCCTGGGGCCGGGAGAACCGAGACCAGCGCCACAGCAGCCCGACTTGCAATTGGGGCCGAGCGCTCGGCCATCCCCGCAGAGCCCTGTCCACACGAAGCAGACAGACAAAAGTCCCTTTCTGCTCACAAGCCGCGGCCTGACCCATCCCTGGGGAGGGAGGGAGCGGACGAGGGCTGGGGAGGGAGAGGGGCTTTTGGCTCTCACCCAGCCACAGCAACAAAGCCCCCATTCTGATGAGCCAGCAACTGGTTTCCATTAAAAGTTGGGGCTGACCCTGGCAGCCGGGACGCCTGGTTTGACCTTCCTCTGCCCGTCCGGCTGCGGCGTGCTGCCGGGCAGCTTGCGGATGGCATTTCAGCTTCCCATGGCAGCTCAGGCCCCGGCATGGCACAGGGAGCCATGTGTACCATGGAAACGCCTCAGCTCCCCTGCAGCCACACATCTTTGGGCAGCATTTTCTCCCCAAGACCCCAAAGGGTTTGATGCATCTGGGTTTGTTTTTAAACACAGGTGAGCACCACTCTCCTGAACGGGCTAATGAGGAAACTGAGGCACAAGGGGGTGATCCTGGCTGCTGGGAGGATATGCCCAAGGCCATACAATTAATCCATGGCAGGCACTGAGCCCAGGGCTCCTGCGGGTTTTTGCACACCTGGGACCCAGTGATGTCCCAGCTCTGCACTGGGATGGGACCGGTGGGAGGGAACAGGGGACGTGCGCAGAAGGTGCTCCAGCCAGACCCAGAGAGCCAGACCAGCAGGCAGGAGCAGTGGCAGCCCCAAGGAGAGCTCTCCTGCCTGTGCCTCACCTACCTTTGAAGAAGTAAAACTTGCCACTGAGCTGGGACCAGGTGCAGGCGTCGATGCCAGCAGGGAGGCCGGGCCAGCGCGTCTGCAGGGGCCGCGGGTCGCTGGCATTGCCGCTTGTTGGCACCACCCAGTAGTGGCTGCCCTTGAAGATGTAGAGGTTGTGATCTGCGTCTGCAGGGCAGAGGGAGGAGTGAGGAGCTCCCAGGCAAGAGGCGAGAAGCTTCATCCCACCTCCCAGCCACCGCTCCCCGGTTCCCCTCTCCTCCCCGTGCAGCTCCGTGGTGCTTCAGGGTTGCTTGGGTTTTGGAGGCTCCCTTCTGCCTCTCCAACTGCCCTCTCAGCTTTCATAATTCATTGCCTCCACTCCAGCTGGGAGAGGATAAAAGCTGACCACAGCTCCCGCTCAAGGCTCATCTGTCACGGTTGAGCTCCTGCAGCGAATAAGCCTTGTCATGGCCCAAGTTTTAGGATGTTTTCCCCCTCCTAACACACCAAACCATCGCTGTGTCCTCAAGATGCATTCCACTCTGCGGCAGTGATGAGTGTCAGTGATGCCACCAGCCCCGGGAGCACGTATGGGGCTGTGGGCCAGCCTAACCCACCCTTCCCACTGCTGGAGCTTATCAGAGCAGAAACTGGCTGCTGCAGTGCTGGGGCAAGGGGTGGGGGTATGTGTTTCGGGAGAGGGCTGTGCCAGCCAACACTCACCAGCGGTTATGGCGTCGAAGAAGGAATGGCAGTAATAGGCGCTGAGGCTCCTCTGCTGCTGGTCCCCGCCGTAAAGGTCCGCACTCCAGTCCTGGAAGTGAGTGAAGACCTTTCCTGGGAGCTGGATGGCCAAGCCCTTGGAGGGCTTCCCTGGGATGGAGCAGGGAGCAATGAGTCATGGAGAAGGGGCAGGGAAAGGGCTTTCCCTAGAGCACTGCGTGAGCGCAGGGCTGGGGAGCCATCCCAGGGCTCCAGATACTCCTTGTGCCACTGTGTGGTTCCTGTCCCCCTCTATATGGTGGTGGAAAAGACCCCTTGGTACCCCCAAAAGACATGCACCAGCGCTTCCCTGGTTGCAAACAAGTGGGCAGCAAGTCCAACCTTCCCTGCCCTGGAGGACATGCTACCCATTCCACATGCCCTGCTGCATCTTCCTCCCCAGCCATGAAAGGATGGGGCCCATCCCCACCATGCCTCTTCACGTAGTCCTCTCCCCCTGCAGGGACCCACTCTTGTCCCTGCTCCTCACTCTCCATCCCAGGGAACATCCCCAGAGGAACTGAAGGATGCTCGGAGAAGCCAGGCTCACCGTACAAGTTCTGGACAGCCAAGATGTCATCCCAGCTGAGGACAAAATCCTTGCTGAGCTTCTTGTAGTAAGGAGACATCAAGGCGCTCTTGATGGGGGAGTGCTCCAACCCCAGCGTGTGGCCGACCTCGTGTGCCACCACGATGAAGAGGTTGCGCCCTTTGCCACTGTGCAGGGACCAGCGCTCAGCGCTGTCAAAGTGGGCTTCTCCGCGCCGGGGGAAGAAGGCGTGAGCCAGGGCACCTCCTGGGGACATGAGAGCCATCAGGGACCATGGGGCAGGAGAGGACCTCAGCCACAAGCCAAGGGGCAGGGGGGCACATGCAGCTCTGGTTTGCTTAAATATGCATCAATTTTAGCTCTTTGGTAGGCCTCCTCAGAAAGAACAGCAGCTTCCCATGACTACTTCCCACAGCAGGTGCAAGCCAAACCAGTTCTGCCTTCTGCTCCTGAGCACAGCAGGTTTGTGGTTTATACATTTGGTTTCTTGCTGGGCTCGGGCCAGGGACTGAAGCCACTACAGTGACCCATGCCAGGCAAAGGCTCAAGAAGACAGAAAACCTGGGCTTGTCTGATACTGGATAAGCAGAAAGGCTCAGCTGGAAGGAATGAGCTCAGGTTTGGAGGATGCCATCAGCATGGGGAGGGCTCCTTGAAGGCCATCAGCATGATTCTATAATGAGTAGCATCTCAGCCACCTCGCTGGCAGACCTCAGTTGCAGAGCTGGGAGTGAGGACCCCAATTCAGAAAGCAAACTGGTGCAAACTGGGTTAGAGGGACTGCTGGGGCAGAGCCTTGCCTCCATCACCCCCAGCCCATTGCTGCCCCAGCCCTCCTCCCTGCCGAGGAAGAGCCCACATTGTAAAAGAGAAGCTTACGAGGGGGAAGCGACCAGCACCTGGTCCATCGAAGGCATTGTTGAGTCCATCGTTGTGGTCTCCATGGAAGAAGGTCAGGCGGATGTCAGCTGGGCCATCCTGTGCCTCCCAAAACACCAGCGAGGACACATTGCTCCAGAGCTCGAAGGCAGCTTTCACGGCCAGGCGCACCTCGTGCTGCGGCAGGTAGGAGGGCCAGTTCACCACCCGGTAGGTCAGGTGCCGCTTGTACCACCTTCCGCCTGCAAGAGGGGCAAAGCTCAGCATGACGATGGGGACTTGGACTTGTTCTTCCAGCTAGGGGCTGCCTGGGTGGAGGAAAACTTCCTGGTGCTGGGAAATGCCATGGCTTTCCCAAGCTGAAGCTGAAAGTCAACCCAGGTGACCCATTAGCAGCCTCAGCACCCAGCACCAGCAGCAGGAGCTGACCCATGAAATCCCTCTGAAGGCGCCACCACTAGATCCCACCCAGAGACTCCCAAGGCTGGAGCTGCAACCAAACCCTAAGAGGGGGCCAAAACCCATTTAAGGAGAGAAGAAGCTGGGGCACCCAGTTTGAACCCCCCCTTGCCTCACCATGCTTTCCAGGGCCAAATCCAGCATGGGTCCCTGACCTGCAGGTCTCCAGCCTGATGCCAGCTTCATGCCCAGAAGATGCAGCCCAAGGACTGGCTTTCAGGTAGAGGAAGCAAAGCCACCTCTGAAAACAAGTGGCCCAAAGGCAAAAGGAGTGGGAAGGGCTCCCGGCAGCACCTTGGGACACAACAGGACTGCAGGGATGGAGGATGCAGGATTGCATCAGAGCTGGGCACCAGCCGGAGGCAAAAAAGAGCCAATCCTCAGGGGGAGCCCAGTCAGTTTTGAAACACATCCCCAGGAAGGAATGGTGCCGACTGCCATAACAGCACATGCTGATCTCCATCACACGCCCAGAGACCCCAGGGACATCCAGGGCTTCAGCCAGCCAGCCAGCAAGCACAGGCAGGGAGGGAAAGTGCCTGTTTCTACCAGGGGGGTCTGCAGCAGAGCCCCGCGGCTGGTCCCTCAGTGCCTCTGCACCTTCTGCAACAAGCCCAGATGCTGCAGGGACACCAAAACCGGGGGACCACGGGAGGCTTGTGTGCAGGGCTGGGGGTCCCCAGCACCCAAAGCTCCCTTGGTGAGAGGGGGCTCCTCCCTGTCTCCCCTGAACTCCCTCCGTGAGGCCCAGCCCAGCCTTGTCTGGTCTTATAGGGAATCCCTTTTCTTTTTGCCCCTGTGTGTGTAATTCAAACACAGCAGCTACTGAGCCAAGGCAAGGAAAAGGCTAGCTCCCCAGTGGTAGGGCTGCCTTTTCACTGTTTTTAAGGACATCCTGACCATTTCTACCTGCAGAAGTTTTTCCCAGCAGGAGCAAACTACTGCTCACCGTTCATTTTAAAAGCATCATTTTACCAGCACCAAGAATCTTACTGCCCATGGCTTCCCTAAAAGCTCTTCTAGGGGAGACAGAGCCCTGATACCACCAGGGCAGATGGTGACAACAATGACAGGGACAAGCCTGTGAGATTCCCCTAAGCTCCCCACCTTCCTCCCACCACGCAGGAGTGCAAAGGTGTGTGTTCTTCCAGTCTCCACACAGCATCGCAGCCCCCTCCTCCTCTTCCCCCTCTCCAGCACCCCTCGGTAGCTGTGGGGACCCCGGGTCCCCACAATTACGTCTATCCGGGGGTGTCCAGGAGCAGGAAAGAAGCCATTGGGCTACACTGGGAAGATGCGGGTGCCAGAGCTGGTGCCAAGGCATGGGAGCAGTGACAGACCTCCAGCGAGTGTGCCTGCTCCAGATGTGCAGGGAAACAGGGGGAACGGAGCCGGCAGCACGCCGGGGCTCGCTGCTGTGGGTCTGAGCCAAGCCGCTCAGCAAACCTGGCAGACATCCCACCCCTGCTCTGCTTCCTTCCCCCCCATTTCTGAGCAGCCCATGGCAGGGGAGGCTCTGGGCCACCTGGATGCACTCCTGGAGTCAGAATCAGTTCCCCCTGCTCATCAGTGCAATGACGGCCTCTGACTTAAAAGGGACATGGCTGCGCTTTCCACCGGCCAGGACAAACCCTGTGTCGTAAAGGCTAAATACCTGCCTGGATGGCTGCAGCCCTAAGATAAAGCCCCAGCATCCCATCCTTCCCTCCACAGGGGCAGAGCATCTTCCACCGCAGGAGGATGGATGGCACCAGTGGGCAGGGGATAGGAGGCTCTGGCCAGAGCATCTCCACTGGAGGAGGATGGATGGCACCAGCAGGCAGGGCTGGGGGATGCAAACATGGCTGGCTCTCAGGAATAGGAGGGCTGGGTGCCGCATGGAGCCATTGAGCCCGGGACAATCACAGGCAGGGAGTTCCCTGAGAGGAAATCCAGGACACCGGCTGCCCGACATGCCGTCTGGCTGAGGACCTGCCGGTCAGCTCTGGTGCCTGGCAAAGCCCAGCAAGGCAGCTAGAAGAAAGTCCTCTCCCTGGCATCCTCCACCACAGACCCCAATTTCCAAACAGGACCTGTCCACAAACCTTCCCAGAGAGCAGAAAGCCTTGGGCTTTGACTGCAGAAGGGAAGTTTTGTTTAGAGGCACAGAAAGGATTGGACGGACCAGACCCCATCCCACGCAGGGAGCCGATCTCCACTGCTGGGCTGGGACTGACCCCAGGAGCAGCAGGAGGGACTGACGCCCTCCCCAGCCCCACACTGGCCACTGCTGGGCTAACTCAGTTGGGAGCCAAAGCTCAGCCGGGGTTGGCTTTTGCCCACGCGCTGGGGTGCGAGCGTGCCTGAAGCTGGCAGGATGACGGACACAGCGGCTGCCCGGTGACGATCCTGCTGGGAGAGGGGTGGATAACAAAGCACTTTGCTGGCCTGGCTGCAGTGGCTTCCTGCTTCGAGTAGGATAAACAGCCAACTTGGCACAAAGCCTCCAGCCTTCCGGGCCAGTGCCGCCAGCTGTGCGGGCATCCCCCCCCCCAGCCCCCTCCAGCTTGTGAGCACCGATACAGAGTTGCTCCCGTGCCCACTGCCTGCTGGTGCTGCCGCCAGCTGCACCCCAGCTTGCTGCCATGGGGGATCTGCTGGCACCAGACCACCGGAGCAATAACCGCTGCCACACAGAGCCCTTCCCTGTCTGGGCTCAGAGCTGCCGGACATCTCTTGCCACTCACCCACAGATCACGATCCCCAAAAAGGAGCCCCGTGAGCCACAGGGCACAAGCTGCTTCTGTTTGCCCATCTGCTGCTGCATGCCCTTCCCAGCTCTGCCTGATTGCCCTCCTGCCCGGGGCATGGCAGACCCTCTGCCTGGGATGGCACCTGCAAGGGCAATGTTGCATGTCAGGGTTTTGGAAGGAAAGCCAGAGGCAGGAGGAGGATGATGGGGTTGTCTCCTGGGGCCATCCATTGCCAGCCCTGCCAGATGCAGAGACAGCCCGACAAGGCACAGAGCCCTTTCTTAATCTCGCCTTCATTTTTCCCATGTCCTAAGCACAGCCGGCCCCAGCCCTCTTGCTCTCTAGGAATCCAGTTACTCATCCGCAAGCCCAGGAGGCAGCTCATGAGAGACAAGAGGCCCGATCCTCGCTACACAGGAGCAAGAGAGGTTGCTTGGAGCAGACTTAAACCCCTTAAAGTAGGTAAAACATCTCCCTGTGGCCAGGCAGCCCAGCACCAGCAGGTTTTGTGGTTACTGCTGGGTGACTAACACACATTAGAAGTCTCAAAGCTCAGCAGAGCCTGCAGATAACGCCACTGTGTGCCAGCCCCTGCTCTCCGGATCATGCCACCACGGCTGTGTCCGGGGCCACGGTGACCTGATAGCTCCTCAGGAGATGTCCTGGCTCCCTCTACAGCAGTAAAACCACCCCGGACGGCTGAATTTCCCCACGAGTGGGAGTTGCATCTCCCTAATAATTTCTGACATCAAGCCATACAGAACAACTAAAAATAAAGAGGTTTAAAAATAAAGCAGTGGAAAGCCCAGGCAGGTCCTGGGATGGACGCTGTACCAGCGGGGCTGTGCCTCCCATCCACGGCAGCATCTCCAGGAGTCCAGCTACAGGGTGGAAGACTTGGATTGCCATCACTCCAGAAACCCAAACCCCACCAGCACCCCCGGCGTCGATGCTCACCGTGCTGTGTGGTACGCCTGCGGCGCCGGGTGGAAGATGCCCAGCGTGCCCAGGCAGCGCGGCTCTCCCTGTCGCCCGTGCCGCACCGCGGCAGAGCCATCTGATGGAGCGTGGGAGCATCCAGGACCCCGCTGAGCGGGAGGTGGGTCACCTGCTGGAAGTGCCTGGAAAAGGAAGGGAGATGTCAGCACCCACACCTGGACCCCCCCCCGGCGGGTTTCGATTGCGTTTGTGCCGGGTGTTTGACCTGAGCCTGGGCTTTAACCCAGCAAGCTCCATGCCCTGCCATAGGGAATGCATGTGGGTGATAAAACAAGAAGGATTTGGCTCTGAAACCACATCTGACCAGCAATCCATCTCCTAGCATGGCAAAAGTAGACAGGGGAGTATAAAAAAAACGCCTTTCCCAGTTTTTAACGCCAGTTGTTTGACTTTGCACTTGACTTTGCGCAGGGTCAGGCCAGGGATGCTCCCAGAGCCAATGTGATTTCAATAGGAGAAGTCCGAGCAGGGGCTGTCAGCTCGGCCCCCTGACATCTCCCAGCCGTCCCCAACCTTGGCCTCACCGCAGATATTATTGTAAGGGGAGCACCGGGCCATAAAAGGCAAATAAAGCAGCGCAGTGAGGCGCCAGGCTGCCAGCAGCCAGCTGCAGGAGCTGGGTATGGACTGGCATTTCCAAAAAGGACTAGTTGTGCTTTAGCATCAGACCATGCCAGAGAGAGCCCCTGGCCGCAGAAAGAACTCCGCGGCTGCAGAAAGACCCCCCGAGCACCGGCAGCTCCCACACAGCCGGAGTCGCTGCATTTCTGCTGCTGTTTTAAATAAAAGGGTCGTACCTCACTGCCTCCGTGAACTCAGCGGGGCTGTGCGTGCCAGGCCCCGGCTCGCCGAAGTAGCCGTATTTCTCCAGGAACAGCTGCAAGAACAGACATGGGTGAGGCACAGCTCAGAGCACGGGCAGGCATTTGGACATGTTGGCTTGGGAGGGGAGGGGGGGGAAGGAGATGTGATGGGAAACAGTGCAGCAAACCGTGCAGAAATTCCCAGTTATTTTTTTCCTGAGGCCTCTGCACCCCAAGCAGCCGCACCTCCTGCGCGTGCCAAGCCGATCCGGTCTCTATGTTTGCATTATGGGACTTGGGAAAACCTCAACTAAGCCCATCATTTTTGATGACTCTTGGGTTTTTGGCCATGACACGATGGAGGCGTAGGAGGAAATGTTGCTATCAGCAGATCAAAAAACCCTGCTGCCATGTCATCCACAGCTGGAGGCTACCAAACCCACTCTAATCACCTCGGATGGATCAAGGCAGTGATTAAAATAAAGGCTGAAGTGCTGTGGACAGGAGTAGGGTAGGGTGAGATGGGGTCAGGCTGCAGCCTCCCCCCATCTCCACGCAGGATGTGCTGCTGCAAAGCGGAGACACTCCAGGGGCAATCTGCTCTGCCAAACCATTCTTCTTCTTATCGGCCATTTACATGGACGGAGATTGTCGCTCTGAACTTGCTCCAACACATAAATTGCACGTTAAAGAAAATAAATGGCTTCCCTCTGCCCAGCCTGTGCCTCCAGCTTTCGGAGAAGTTAATAGCCGTGGTCGCAGGAACGCTCCACGCCTGCCTTCCCCGCCGCTGGGGATGTCTGCAGGAGACAAACAAGCCGCCCAGCATCCTGTTAGCGCAACAGAATTGGAGTTAAAGTAATGAGGAATAAAAAGTGAAAGTGGCTGCTTCATTTCCCATATCCCAAAGGAGAGGTGGGCTGAGCACCAGGACTGCTGCGGACTGCCCCGGGACTGCTCGGCTGCTGCCCACTGCAGAGCCTTGTGCTTTTAAAGCCTCTTCCCTCCCTGCTTACCTGGGGGGGGGCACTGATGGGTAAGAGGGCAGGGAGAAGAAGAGGGTTGGTGTTAACCTGCACTCGATGCTACTCCTGACTGCACACCTCCGGCGAGCGATTCAATCCCGGACCGTGCCCCCACGGAGGTGGCAGCATCCCTTCCTGGGCATGGGCAGCACCAAGCCGGCTGCGCTTTGCCTGTCGTCTGGTGGGGAGGGGGAACAGGTTCTGGATATGGCAGCCCTGGAGTGCACCAGAGCCTCTCCCCCTCCTCCTCCTGCCCAAACCCTCCGCTTGCCATTAACAGTCATCTTCACATCATCCCCAAACACGTCATCCTCTGCACCGGCCACATCCCCATGAGCAAGGCAGGCACCTTCCATGTGCTCTCTGCCTGTTGCTCGCCCCTGTGGAAGCCCTCCCTGCCCCCTTCCCAGACCTCAGCTCCTCCAGCCCCAGAGCTGATCTCCTCCTTTACATCCCTTCTACCTGGAGGATCCCTCTCTGGCTGCAGCGCTGCAAGGACCGGCACGGCTTCCTGCCAGGACACGCTCTTCACCCAGCCCCAGCCCAAAAATTTGGCCGTGTTTCCCACCAAACACATTTACCAGCTGCCTACGTTGGCCGGAGGTAGCAGCATCTCCTTGTAGGAGCATCAGGCTGCAGCAGTAAAAGCCCAAGCGTGGTCAGAGTCACCCAGACACTGCACACCCAGGCCCGGTGAGTCAGGATAAATCGGGCATGAGCAAGCGCCGCACCAGCAGGCCAGAGCATCGGCTTTCTCGCTGGGTGAAGCCACAAAACCTCTGCCCAGGGATGGACCATATAGCCTGGACATGCCATCTCCTCCGCCATATGGGGATAACTTCCCCCTTTACATTGGTCCCAGGAGGCAAAACACAGCAGCAAGCAGGGAAGGAGGATATGGGGATGGGGGAGACTCCCGGGGACGGGGGCGGCACGGAGGTTTGGTAGCCCTGAGGGAGTAGTCTGGAGAGGAGAAGGTATCCGGCCCTCTCTCTCTGCAGTTATGTTTCTGTAATGTTCCCCTCCAGAATTAGAAAATCACTAACTACATATATATGGACGCGGGGTGGTAATCCCCGGCGGTTACACCACGGCAGCTAAATGTGAGCTACAAAGCACCCAGACAGAAAGTCCCGGGTCTCAAATAATGGCACAGTCTAAACTGTTTCCAGCACAATTTTGCTTTCACTCAGCATCTAAAACGTTAACAACTTGAAGCTGTTTCCTCTCCTGTAATCTAACACAATCCCATTCTTAAAGCATGAAAAGGTTTTTTTCCCACCATGATCTCACAAGGGCTTGAAACCCCATCTGGACAAGTCAGGGTGCATGGCAAAAAAGCAAAAGCTATAACAGCAGCTGCTCTTGAGCAGCACCAAAACGTACATAGGCCACTGGCTTTATTATTCCTGCCCAGATCTCCTTGAGCTCTGCAAGTCCAGCCAAAGCAGCAGTTTCCCTGTTGTTTCTGGCCCGTGTCATGTTGAGGTTCTCGCACACAGGCACCAGCTCTCAGGCTGCAAAACCACCAGGAGAAATTTTATTACATTTTCTAGACACGGTTATTGTGTGCTCCAGGTGATGCTACTCCTGGAAATACAGAGCTACAGGAGAGGGATGTGCTGATCCTCCACTGCACAAGGTATTTATCAGACAGCAGAGCATACAAAGTCCCCCGGACCAGAGGCTTTTGAGGGTGACTGGGGAACCCAAGAGCCCCATGTCACGGTGTCCTGTGCCCAAACCAGCGCTGAAGACCCCCTCCAGCACTGCCCATGCCCCGCACACCCCCAGAGACCAGCCAGGCTCTGGTAGGGCTGGGTGGAAGCTAGTACCAGCCTGTTAAACCTCTCCAGAGGCTGCAATGCAAAGCCTCGTTGTGCTGGGAAACCCCCCTCCCTCCTGCCCCAGATGGGGAAATGCTCTTTTCTGTACAATGGGAAAAGAAAAACAGCAGGAAACCAAGAGCTGAGCATTAATATGAAATATGCCCAGCTCCCCCTCGGCGTGTTGGGAGGAGAAGAAGAAAGATCTAGCTGCCCAGGAGCCAGTGCCAGGGCAGAAAAGCCTTCGGGGCTGCAGTGGGGATAGCGGGAGGAGAGTTTGGGGTAGACAGAGGGGCCCTTCCCATCTCAGGGCTCTGATGTGGAGCTGGTTACAACTCTGGAAATCATCTCTGCTGAGAGCTAAAGTCAAGGAAACACCTTGCCCTTGACCACAGGCATCCCAGGTGGAAGACGGCCAACAGCAAATACAATTAGACCTCCCTCCCTGGAAACTGGGATAACAAGAGGGCAGAGACAGCAGGCTCTGGTCTTGCCTGCCCTCCCCTCCAGACACTGAGCTTCTGGCACCTTTCCACCAGTTAAGTATCAGAGAAGCCTCACGTTGGCTCCCGTTGACCGTGGTCCCTTCTGCTCTGCCCTGATACAAGCTCCATCTCTCCCCCTCCATCCCCGGCAGCGGAGGGAAGTGATCCCGTCTGCCAAAGGGTGGGCGGGTGTTGGTGCCACGGTTACAGAGGATGCCAGCCACAGGCTGCACCTCCAAGGTCTTTTGTTTTTAATCACGAGAGGACACAAGCTCGGCAAGACTGCCCAGGTGGGTCCTCGGCCCCGGTGCCCAGCAGCCCCAGGCTGCCCGCATCATTTCACTGCCGAGATGGACACGGGGGAAGCTGTAGCTCCCGTTTTTCAGCCTCAGTTTCCCCCTGCAGCACAGACACAAGGAGAGCTGACCTCTGGGATGAGCACGTTTTGGCACGGCCACAGAAGGAGCGGCAGCTCCTCCTGCCCATTGGGTTGCTGCCTGCCTGTCAGCTGCCTTCAGAAGATGTCAAGGCATTTAAAAACATTCATCTCTTTCCGCTCTCCCAAGCCACATTCCTGCCTGCAGTCATAAACCCTTAGGCAGGGTCTTTGTTTCTCTTAAGTGTGCATATAGGTATCTATATAAGCATTATATAAAGAGACACACAGAGACACGCAAGAAAGAAGATTAGCAAGTACAGAGCTTGGTTGTCCCCCCACTGAAAACACAGCAAAATGTCAGCTAATTCTGTATGTTAATGATGGAGGCTGATTAAAACCCCAAGCCCTGTCTGGTTGCTGTGATGCTCCCCTGCTGTGCCTAACCTGGTCCTGAAGGAATCTCCTCTCCCACCTACCCCTCCTGAAAATCTATTTTAGCTGGAAATTATCTACTTGCCACTGAAGATGTGGAGCTGGGAAAATACTACGCCCAGCACCTTTTAAGCTCCTTTACTCTTCATACCTGATCTTGGACTGAGAAGCACGGGCAGGACGCCAGGACTGTAGTAGGTCTAAAACCCTGTCTGGTTTCAGTAACCCAGATCTTTGAGGTGCTGAACTGGAGCTAGCTCCCTGCCTCCCCGGACAGGAGGGATGCTATGGGACAGGAACAGTAAATATTGCATGACTTGAAAGGAAACAAAGGCCATGAAAGGCGCTCGGCTTGGTGTTACCTGCCTGTGGGACTGGCAGATTGCTCTGCCTCCTTGTGTGTTAAATACAAGAATATCTCATCAGCAATTACTACAATTCACTCCTGCCTTTGAAACCAGCTTGCAGCTTTGCCCTGGCACCCCACGCCCTGGGTAGTGATGGCTGCACAACCCAGCCACAGCTCCGGCAGCACTGAAACTACCCGAATGCCACCCAAAGCACGTGGGGAAAACAGGGGAAAACATTGGGCTTGGCCAAACCTTCCCCTGCGAATACCAGAGCAGCTGACAAACCAGTTTGGTCATGCAGACTGGTTGTGCTTTCATGTCTAAGGAGAGAAAGGAAACAAGATGCTTGGTCTTCGCCGTCCATGGGGATGGGAACCCGGGGGGAAGGCGATGTGCCCGCTGCCAGCAGGCAGCAGCCGCCGGCCCCTTGCCTGGCAGGCGTTATTTGCCATAACAAGTGCGGATTGTTCAGGGGGAGAGCTGGGAAGAGAGTGGGGCTGTTCACGCTGCGGTGGCTCACGGGGCTGTTAATCACACCGGGGGATCGCTGGGTGCCTTGGAACCACTTGGCACGTCCCCGCTATCACAGCGACTCAGAGCCATGATCTCATGGGTTTTACATGCTCTCCGCAGCCACGCGGAGTGCCTCGCAGGGGTGACGGCACCTGAATAATTCCTCCTCCTCTCCCCCACTCATTGCATTGCCCTGCTGAGGCTGAACAGCGGGAATTTTTCCCAGGAAGAAGGTTTTCTTCCTCTTATTTCAATCAGAGGGAAAATGTGGGGGTGCTCTGGGAGCACATGGGGGTCCCAGCTGACCCCCGAGCCCCACCATGTGCTGGGTAGTACCCAGAGACCCTCGCTCCGGCCAGGCTGCGCCCAGCATCCAGCATCCCAACTGGCTGCTCGCTCCGTAAAGGAGCTCATCCGGACACCAGAGCATTTCTCAGCACAAATACAGCTCAGAGCCTACGCTGAATGTGAGCCCTTGGGTTGCCGAGGGGGAAAAGTCAGAGGCCACGTGCTACTGCAGGAGCAGGAGGGCAGGATAGGAATAAATAAATAAATAAAATCTAAAATGAGAATGTCTCAGTCCCTTAGTCTCACTCTCCATTTCCATTCCCTGCTTTTCTCAAATTTCTACCCAATTTTTCTTCCCATCGCAACGGACCTGTAGCTTCTCATGCAAATCACTACGAGGACTTTATTGTCCTTTGTCCTTGGCACCACCAGCAGTCGGCCACACTCTTCACTCCCAACATGGGGTGAGGTCTCACGTGCCACATATTTTACACAATTCCCCTGGGATCAGGGAGACTCAGGCATTACCACACACCCAACCGCTGTCCTGAGCACAGCCCAGCCAGAAACCAGGTCTGCCAAACTACGTGCTATCTAGCATCGGACCTTCTTCTATCCGAAGCCTGCAGATAGTAAGATGATTTAACATACAAATGTTTCAGATTAAATTTCCAAACTTTCCTTCTTCTTTTTTTTTTGAGCTGCAATTGATACAAATGCAGTGAAAACAAGGGCACAAGCCAGGAAAATAACACAACTGGACATTTTCTCAGAATTTTGCATCTAAGTTTACACAACCCATTGTTGCTAACTTTGGCTATTTTAAAAGCATTAAAAACAGCTTTAGAAGCAAAGCCTGGCAGTGGTCTGAAAGCCACGAGTAACTAGAACTATTTGATGTTACGTGAGAATTTCAGCTTCCTCTTAAAAGCAAAGTTAACTGCTCCATTTATTTAGACAAGCTTTCTTACCCCAGCCTCCACACATTTCCATTGTGTATATTGTCCCACAGTCCCTAAGCAGCACAGCGCATCGCACCGGGGAAACTGAGGCAGGGAGACAGGAAAGTCACTTGCCCAGCACGCCTTGCCTGGGCTCTGCCACAATCCTGGGACCTGCTCTGAGGCTTCAAGGGAGAAGTTCTCAGAAGCCACCAGTGAGGAATCAAAAGGCAGACTAGACCTTTTACAGTTCTCACCCCCAATGAGCTGGTTTTGTTTTTAAAGTGAATTTTAAATTATGGATTTTCTGAGCATTAAGAACGTTGCAGAGTTATTTTTCTCCAGGTGGCACGATGGGCCGGGCTGAGGTTTGTGCACACTGGGACGAGCACACGTATAAATCACCTCTCGAAACTGCACCTCCCAGCATGAGAAGCCTGCGCGCTGAAACAAGCCTCTGAGCATTTTATGTGCACTTTTCCTCTTAGAGCATGTGAAAAATCCCAGCTGATCCACCAGGACTGGCTGGGGTTTTAAAATCAAGCGTCTGTGCAAACATAGACCGCATCGATGCCTAAACAAGAAAAAAATCCCCGACATTAACCTTTGTTCACCAGCCAACTCCATACCTCGTCCTCCCAAAGCAAACAGGAACGGATGGCGGCATGGCATGACAACGACGGGGGGACAAAGAGAAGAAATCCCAACAGAGGTGACGGGAGGGCCCTGGTGGGAGGCGGGGAGGGGGAGAGGCTGGCTTTGTCCCCTCCTGACTCGCCGGGAGACGGGAAGGTTTCCTAGTGCCAGACTTCTCTTGCTGTCAGAGCCGTACGGGAGGGG
>VYZV01044816.1:157198-169706 GCA_013401275.1 Pandion haliaetus | reverse complement strand
CGGCCGCCAGCAGCCCCAGCGCCAGGGCGGCCCGCAGCGCTCCCAGCATCCCGGCTGCGCTCCGCTCTCCTCCTCCTCCTCCTCCGCACNCCGGCGGCACCCGAGCGGTGGGTGCCGGCCCCGCGTAGAGAGCTCCCACGGCACGCACGCCGCTCACACACCGCCCCGGTACCTCCCTCCCGCTCCCGTACGAGAGAAATTATCCCTTGTGCGTTCTCCATCTCCCTTTCCCAGCAGGGCCATGCCCCTTGCCCCCCCCATCCCTCTCCTGCGCGCACACATACAGGTCACGAGTGAGGGGAAAGGGAGCCGAGCTCAGGGCAAGGGGTAGCTGTGCCACTGGGACAAATTGCCCTCGGGGTCTTCAGGCCACCACAGCCCCATCTCCAGCCTTGGGGAAAGGCTGGGAGAGCTGCCCCGGAGACTCACCCCACAGCCGGCTTGTTCCAACATAGCACCGAGGATGGATCCTTCCCCTTGGTCTCTCCCGGGTGCAGCATCTCCGCTCCCAGGCCTGCCGGGCATCACTAACTCACCCCATCCATCGCAGAGCGGGACACGCACGGTGGCCACGTCAGGATGCGCCCACCCCGCTGCGGGCACTGTCTCTCCGGGCAGCGCACGGGTAGGTTGAGGTGCTGGGACAAACCTCCCGCTGGCTGTGGCAGCCAGGCTTGGGCTCTGCCCAGTTTGAAGCTGGGGGAAAGAGAAGGAGAAAGCAAGTCCGGCTTTTTATAAAAGCCTGCGTTCACCATTGGTCCCGAGCACGCGGATGCAGAGGGGAAAGGGCTTGGATGCAGGGGGTCCCTCTCTGACAGCGGCCAGCACTAGCCACGAGCACAGCAAGGCAGGAGGCTGGACAAGCAACGCTACCCCTCTTCAGGGGTCTGGAAAAACAACCCCCACATGTAAGAAGAGTGCACTCTCAAGCTTTACAATATAACCCCCGCTCAGGGTTGTTGGCTTGCACTGCTTATGCTTAGATCTCCTTCCTAGGCATGGGACTTGGTCACCCAAAGGCAACGAGGGGCTGTTTACCACCCAAGGCAACACACTGCACGTGTGTCAGCATTGCAGCTCTCCTGCAAATGGTACACAGCTGATGGTCTTGCAGTTTCCAGTGGCAAGTTACCAGCTCTGTTTACTCCCTGCAGTATTTTGTTTGAGTATTTTGTTTTAATTTGACTAAAGTAAAAGGATGTTTTGATTCTGCTTTGGTTTGGGGGAAAAAATAGGATATGACTTATATCTGCTTTTGTTTTCATGCCAGCTTCAACCACACACCTATTTTAAAGCTCACAGGCCTCTTCCTCTTCTTTTTAATCATGCCAAAATCTGAAGTTACAGGAGCATCTGTTGAGTGCAGCTTGAAGAGATCCGCAGGGATCCTGTAACACATTGCTTCTCAGCCAGCCAGGGATTAGCATGTAGGGAAGACAAGCGGGATTCGAAGGAGAGAGAAAAGGATCCGCATAACATGGCAAAATAAGGCAGTCGCTGAGCTACAGGCAGAAAAATACAGATAGGAGACATGAAGAAGGTCACGGCTGGGCCAGTAAGCGCTGACCGACAGGCCGCTGGGAGAGCACGGAGGGCGGCTGGCATGCCGTAAGGGGCTGGTGCAAGGGGAATACTTGGCCTTGCTGCAGAGATCCAAGAGCCGGCCGCTCCTCACACAGGTCAGCCCAACGCTTCCTTTCAAAACAAGAGCAGCTCTGTCTGCAAACGCATCCGTGTTTGGTTCGTATCTAGGAAGCAACTGATCCATCTGCTCTTCCACTTAAGAATATGGATGATGAGAAAGTGACTGGCTCAGCTCCAGCAGGAGCAGGAAACTCCCTCCTCTGCTCATTGTAATGTGGGGAAGCGTCTGGGAGGGCACCTGCAGCCCCCAGAGCAGCCAGCTTTCCGACCTGGCATTTCCCAGGGCTGCCGCATGAGTCCTTAGGGTTTGGGGCATTCAGACAGAGAAGAATTCAGCCCAGCCTTGGAGATGCCAAATCACAGTTCTCCGCAGCCTTTTGGCTCAGAGTATGAGGATGTTTATCCAGCTGCTGTAATCAGAATGGTAGCAGGAACAGAAAAGGTGAACAGATTTCTAACTCTTCCAGCGTTAGGTAAAAGCTCGGAAGCGGGGCACAAGAAAGAGTTTGAATCCTTGTAACTTCTACCCCAAAACTGAAACCTGAGACGTTAAGCCTATGGCAAATAGCTGACAAAGTTTTACTGAAAAACAGTCTCGGAAGAGCATGATAGAGCCATACAAGCTCTGGTTGCCTAAACATTCCTGATTTCTTGGGTTTCTAGACAAAATCCCATCTCCCTTGAATTTCACACAAAACATCTCAATGCAGTCAGCTAGCTTAATTTCTCAACCCTTTCCTAAGATGACTCCACAGCTTGAACTTGGAGATCCAGGGGGTTCCTAATTTAATACCATTAGCGTATTCACCTGAAAACATCACAGAAAACTAAATGTTATTACCACAGACATGGAGCCTGGAATCAGGGGGGCTTTGTTTGTCGGTATGGGTGCAGCATAGAGCAGTCAAGCATTGCAGAGCGAGCAGCTGAACCACCAGTGAATCACCGCCTGCTTCCAGCAGAGGTGAGCTCCAAGAGGAGCTTATAAACCAACATTATGAAACAACGCTGTAGTGACGTGAAATTTCTTGGAGCAGCTTTTAGTGTTTACCACAGCTGATAAGCAAATAGCAACACCATTACTCCTCTGTAGCAGTTTCTACCCAGGATAGATGTGATGCACAAGAACTGCCAGTTCAAAATCTTTAAAGCTTTGCACTAGGAACACGTTCAAGTTGTTCCATTTCATCCACTCGAGACCCTGCCTCTGGAGAATGGTCATTCTTCAAATGTTTGCTGCTCAACAGCAGTTGCAGCAGCTGGGGAGCAACAGGATGGCTCGCTGGGTGCCATGTCAGGCAACGTCAAAAATATTAACCCTGCTGCTGCAAGGTGGCCAGATCTGGGATCACTTCAACTCAGATCAGACGGGCACAGTCACACCTTTCCCTCCTGCCCTCTGGTCCGGGCAGCAGCCCTAGCCTGCAAGAGTCAGATCAAATTCTTTACACAGGCACAAGAAGCTTACGTTCCCCTGGCTTTAGCTGTCACAAGGGTAAAGCTTTTCTGCTTAGACACAGTTTTCTTGGGTACGTCATTGTGCACGGTAAGTTCTCCCAAGTCAAAGGACTTCCCCGTGTCCTTAACGTGTTAAGTAAGTCTGTCTAGTCCAGCATCCTGTCTTCAACAGAGCCAGGAACGGATCCTGACCACAAGGGTGTTTAGGAAAAAAAGAAAATGCAAAATCCGTACATGCTTTCCTTGGCTTTACCTTTCTTGTCCGGAGTTCCTGGGAAGCCAGTGAGGTCAAGAGAAGCTGCACCCAGCTCACAAGCCCCCCTACAAATACATCAGCACAAGTTGTGCTGCATCTGCTGGAGCAGTTTGACTGGATCTCAGCAGTTATTTGCTCAGAGGACAGCTGAAAGCATGCATCTCTCTTTCTAGGATCAGGGTGTCACCCGAGTTCTAGCAGACATCAACATATTAGTATGAAAAGTGGACTTTTAAGCTCTTTTGCAACTTTGGGTTCATTCTGACAGCTGTGTTTTACTACAACAGCTTTACAAGCAATTTCTACAGCAGCATTAGCAACATCATCTACTGGGGACAACATCACACGAGTTCTTTGTTACCCTGGAAATGGGAATTATCATTTCTAATTAGACAAAGCAGCACTGGCTGAATCCTGGCCTCAAAACCCCCAAGACTTGAGCTATCAGCTTCAGTCACTGCTTCCATATCTTTCTCTAGGACTGTGGTATTTGAGCAACTTAAGTTGCATTGCTTCTTAGGGTGAGGTGGGTTTGGCTGTACAGAGCCAGCATGGAAACTATTTGGCTGTCTCTTAAATTGTTTAGCTATTTTTGTTGCATTTCAGCTCTCTAATGATCACATGCCTCTTCTACATTGGAATCCCTCTGTTACGCTTTTCGCCATAAAGTCATTGTTGAGCTTGGCAAGTGCTAGATGTGTTTTTATAAATAAACCACCAGCATTCCATACAGGACTGATTTCCAAACCTAAAACCTCACCACTTCGAAAATGTATTGGAGGATAGATCATAAAAAGACATGAAGGAAGCAGAGCATAGCTGTTCCCAGCTCAGACAACTCGAACTGCTCCTTCTGCTGGGATAGCCTCTCTTGGTTTTCCAGCTCCTGATAGATCTGCAGTCCTGCCTCTCCTTAGTTTGCAATTTTATTATATGAAGTCCTACCAAATTCTCCCAGAGCCTACTGAAGATAAATTCAAAGTAGGATTCATGAGATGTGCCTTTTTTTTTTTTGATTCAGCTGTTGGTCTGTTAAAAGTAAAAGATTACTTGTCACCAGCACCTTCCTCACCTGTTTAAAAAAAAAAAGGCAGCAATTCTAGTATCTGTAAAACTCTCTTCTTAGGAACAGTGCCGACCATCAGTCAAGCATTTTATTTGCATAGTATTACAAATAAATCCCTAGGAACAGGAGCAGCTAATTGCAGTGCCAGCAGTGCTCACTTAAATATGCAACCTGCTCAGTTTATCTAACTAAATGCAGGAATATTCCTAGCATGACTGTAAGGCCTTGTATTTAAAAGAACAGTCTGCTTAACCAGAGTGTAAGGGGTTAACACCAAACATTTCCATGCCAGGAAGAGCTAAAATTCATTCAATCCTTAATATACTAGCTACTGTTTGTTTGGTTTTTTTTTTCTTTTAAGCTTTTTAGTTTTCTTTTAACCTCAATTAAAGCTTATCCTGCTGAACTTCAGGCAGTTGTGGAGAAACACTGCAGTGCTAAAGGACTTAGCAGAAACAGTTGGAGGGCAATGACATAGTTAAACCGTCATCTGGGTTTACATCTTTCACAAAACATCACTTCCCAGGCCTCTCTCAACTAATTTAACTCTCTTTACACCAAAAGCAACTAAAAAACCGTATGTGCCATCAAACCAGTACCACCCTTTCTCCGTTTGACCTGCTAGTTCGCTGCAAGACGAAACAGCTGGTGAAGATGTCTTCGCTGTCTTAAAAACCGCGTAGGAACACAGGTTGTTTTGCCCCGATGCAGAATAGAACATGAACAAAACACACATTCAGCATCATTGCCAGGCTGGAGAAGCTGGGAAGGTGGTGACAGCTCCAGCAGTTTCATGGCTTGCTTGAATGCCGGCCTACTTAGTAATCCAGTTGGGTAGCGACTCTTAAAGACGTAAGTGCTCTTAGCCTGGGGGAGAAAGCAGGGTTGGAAGCCAAGTTGGCATTAAAGGGAGCTAGAACTGTTGCTCCCAATATTGTAAGTACCAGCTTCTTCAACTGCCACTCCTTTCCCCAGGAAGCAAAAAAGCGAGAGCCCCACCAAGGAACTCGTGGGACCAGACAGGCAACACCGCGCCGGCCTCGGCGCAGCTGGGTTTTGCTCAGCTCAGCCATTCCTACCTCTCTCCGCACAGCTTTGGGGCTCAAGGTGCAGCCCCAAGGAAGCGTTTGTGCAGTGCGACGTGCCAGCGCAGCTGTGCTGGGGAAGAAACCTTTGGCAGTGACAAGTCCCGTTCTGTTCTCAACTGCTTATCACTGCTTTCCTCTTTCACCCCATCCAGCAGCCACCACTCCCTCAGATCTGCCAATGCAGCTACGTGCAAGAGCACCCTCTAGCCTGCTTCACTCAAAATAATCACACTAGCTTAAAAACAATAAGCACTCGGATTTTTCTAGCCTGGCTCATTTTTGACAGAGCCAAGTTAGGACTATCAGGCCTTGGATCTTAAATCAAGCAAAACAACAGATACTGAAATTTATTTGTGTAGAATTTGCCTTTTTAAAGCCTCACCCATACATTAAATTTTATAATGTCACCGATACATATATATATACACACACCTCAAATTCCGCTGTTTTAAGAGGAACAAGCTGCCCAGAATTTGCAACAAATGCCTTTTCTGACAGAGCAGCAACAGTACCTGTGCTTTCCAGGAGAAACCTTAAAAAGGCACAGCATAGTTACTACATTTACAGCCACGGGTAATTGCTGATTTGAACTTAACTGTTACCGTGACCATAAATGTACACCAAGCTAGGGAGCTGGCTTACCGACATTAACAAAAGCCATTTTTGTTCATTTCTTTGTGCGAGGCCGTGGATATTGTGCAGCTGTACAGCAAGTTATCAAGATTGTAACTATAGACCCCGAGAACTTACCTGTGTAGTATTTCGCCCGCTAGAGCACTGGACGACCGGACATTCTCTCTTAAAGGCTTGTGATGAAAAGGTAGCACTGGACGCAAGCTGACGGTGGCAGCGTGAGCTTCTCACAGATTCCCACCAACCCACCTCTGCAGCGTGCACAGTGACCTAGTCCGAGGAGGAGCAATAATTAACCTCCCTTGTTTCTTCAAACCTTGGCTTCAGCACTGAATCCCAAATGTTTACAATGTTTACTGAACTTCGCCTGCATCTTCTCTGGAAGATGAAATGGCTGCACACATTCGTTTGCTATCACCCACACTTCAAAAGCAGCAATTAAAAGGCACAGCAATATGTAGCAAATTACTTTTTTTTTTAAGCCACCCCACCTTGGTTTTAGAGCTATCCTGGCCTGGACACAATATGTTCCTTGGCAGCACGAGAACACACTGCCATCTGCCTGCTCCTCCTGAAGGCTGCAGGGCACACCGAAGCATGCATAGCAGGAAACGCAGGCAACACAGGACTTCAGTCTCAGAGGGAAATAAGACAGGAGCAGGGGACAACTCTGCAAGTCTGGGACAGAGCGCATGGATAGCAAGTAGGCTCGCCACCCATCTAACTGCAGATGTTTGCAAACAGCACAGAGCTAGAGTCAAAGCAGCAGTGTCATTTCAAGCAAGACCCTAGTTACTACTTAGGTCATACCACAGGAAGACAGGGAATATGTAAGGAAATGCATGCAACTGAAATAATTGTGAAACAGTAAGATTTCACAAATAAAACAATCAGCATTTATTGTTGTATTACAAAACACTTCATATTTTGGCAATATTTTACAGTTTATCCTTTTCCTTCTTAGGCCCTGTTCAAAAGGTATGGGGGGAAGAAAAAAGGAGAATGTTGAAATCAAGATTAAATTTCAATGTCTTGCTTAAAAAAAATCCTCCCAAACCACCCCAGTCCCTCCCACCAAAATAAAAATCTAGTTTCACTCAATTCCACTATCCAAAGAGGCCATGGGTGAAGCGGCAGGCAAAACTCTGGCTATTTCACTATCAAACGCATCAAGAAGACAAACAAAACATTCACAGTGGTCTTCAGTATGGTCTGTTGCGCTGATCATTTCTGAAATCATTTCTGAAAGAGAAATAAAAAGTTATGAGGACTCCCTTAAGCAAATAACAAATAGTTCCTTCAGGCAAACATCTCTACGCCGACTTCTGTGTATTCTTCTATGTTTAGATAGCCTTATCCAAAAATGCTCACAAAACACACTCAACAGGCAAACTGACTTATTTTCTCAGGAAGCTCCAATCTGTAGTTAGTATTTTCATAGCACAGTTGTGCGTGCACACATGAACAGCACACTTTTCCCACAGTCCCTAGCAATTCCACAGTCTGTATGCTACACAACCAAGCAAGGGCAAAGAAACTGCTTACCTTCCTCCCATTTTACCACCATAGCCACCTCCCCGATCACCACCTCTGCCACCACGCCCTCGATACCCTCTTTCTCCTCCATAGCCACCTCTCCCACGAAAATCTGGAGAAAAATGCAAACCGACACATCAGCCAGGTTTTTCAAAAAGCTGCAGATGTCATCAACTCTTCTAATTCAGAAGACACGCAGTTGTTTTTACACACCTCCTGATGGACGTGAATCTTCTGGTCTGGGCTCACCACACTGGTTGCAGGAATTCCTGCGAGCGAAGTTCATGTTACCACAGGCCCTAGAAAAGACAAGGATTCCCCAGAGTTAGGTGCTAACAAACTTGAGAGCATACATGAAACACCACTGCCCAATTAAAATGACACTTACGGGTTAGGACAAACCCAATCACCATTTTTGGGTTCCCCACTTCTACCCTGGAAGCCCCCACCTCTTCCATATCCACCTCGTGAACCTGTAGACAAAATTATAATCAGAATAAAGGAGGGGAAGTGTCTATGACCTGTACATGAGAAACACTTATTAAAGACTGTCACTGGCTTCAGAACCCAAGTGACGGACTTTTCAGGTGGAAGAAGGAGTAAGCGTTTAATGTAAACACAACCCCACTAGGCAAGCCTCTGAAATTGTATTAGGAACTCTGAAAGAAGCAGGTAGTGCCAACAGCAAAAAATTGTACCACTGTAGAATTCAGCGTCTACTAGCTGATTTACTACTAGTTACAAGATAGCTAGAAGACTTGAGCAAATGACAACAGAAGTTTCAGCCATCACCAAACCTCAACAGCATTCTATGTCCTGAAGTTAATGTATCTGCATAGCTGAAATACACATGTTCACATGGACAGATTTGTTACTTAGGCAGATGGGGGAAAATAAGAAGCAAGGATAGCACATGGCAGCCAGAAAAATTTGCTCCACCACGTATTTTTTTATAAAATTTTTTCAGCAGTAAAAGGAAACTTGATCTGCTTGAATTGCCAATGGGTAAATATAAACCCACCATGTGCATTAATAAAATTTCATAGAGATTTAACAATGTATAATATCAATCACATATGGCCAGACTTAGTCACAGAACAAAAATTTAACAAAACCAAAATAATCTGTCTAGATTAATGCCAGGATGCATCTGACAAGCACAGGGACAACACAGCTCTTGCTTTCTGCATCAAAAAGATTAACAACTTTTATACCAATTGAAGTTCTTGAAGAATCATTTTTTATCAGCCTACAAAACTGCCCGACTTAAGAACTAAAATTTGTTGACAACTACCACACAAAGCATGCTTCCTGTAAAATGGAAATTAATACCCAGTGGACTACTGACAAAAATGCAGAGAATCAGGGAGATTAACATCTATTTAATTAAAGGAGTCAGACATCCAACTGCTGCTCTAAGTCAGTAGCAGTTGAATCATTTACCCTGCTTAATACCATCTGGAAACATCAGAGTATCTCAAGGTTTTGCTGTAATAAGCAAATACTCACTAGGCATTCACACCTATATACGTGGAACCTGTACAGCCTCAACATCACTGTTGCACTATCCCTTTAAAACCAATGCTGGGACACAATCTGAAGACTTTCCAGTTCAAAAGGAAAGCATAAGAATTTATGCTATGCAAAAGAGATTACAGATTTCAGTTTACTTAATTTGGTTCAATCTTTATTACTCCCTTTCATGGCAGAATCCCAAAGGCTTTGATGAATCACTGCTTCAAAGTCAACTTCTCTTTTATAAACCAATAACAGTTAAAAAGCATTTATGCAAAAGACAAGGATTTTACAGATTTTAGTCCCACCTCGACGTCCACCACCTCCACCTCCTCTCATGAATTCAGGCCTTCTAGTTGCAAAAGAAACTTTGATAACATTGCCATTGAATTCTTTTCCTGTGGAAAGACAGAAAGTGAGAGAAAGATCAATACAGCTCCCAACAACACAGCAGCAAGTTCAGAAGAACAGAAGTGATTTGCACATACAACTGAATAAAAAGCTTTTAAAACACAGGGAATCTGGAGTAAATCTCTTATTTTTTGAACACACTGGTCCAAATGTGAGATGACAAACACTGAGGTAGTTGTTAGGTTCTCCATAAACCCACAGGTTTTCTCTTAATTTAAATGCGATCTGTAAGTTGCAATTTAACTAGACACATAAGAGTATTTAAAAGATTTTTGGCCATGTTCATGGATAAGTAGTTCAGATGTTAGAACTCTGTTTTTTCTTCCCCCAAGTCAGGCAACACAGCTTTTGTATAATTCAACAGCCAACACAAAAATTAAATACTCCCCAGGACGTGAAACACATGAACTTTTAAAATATGAATTCTCGGTTCTCTATAGATACAAGGTTTATCACAGAAGAAACAGGACTGCATGTGTGCCTAATAAAGTCGTATTTGCTTTACCCTCTTAAACAAAAGTCAATTTGCATTTTATTAGCAAAACCATCAAATAGCATGCCATGCCAGACTTTTTATGCATTAGCATTTCACACCAGATGCAGAATATGTCCTTTTGTTTCTGCCTAATATTATTAAAATTCTGTGAACACATAAGGTCACAGGAGCAGGCACTTTCCCTCCTGCCTCAAGTTTACTACTACAAAAGAGTATCACTGTATTTCCTGCATCAAGATTGAAGTGTTTGCCAAACTCTAAAAATGCTACTATAACACTAATAATATCATTACTAACACTGTAGGAAATCTCTCCAGCTGCTAACACAGATCACAGCTCTATCGGTCTGAACTAGTTATGCTCTCTCAAGTGACATGAACACTATCTCTCATACTTTGTGCAGGGATGACTGAGGTACAGCAGCAAATCCTAATGTTTCATTACACATTTTTCATCTTAATCACTAGCTGCTGTTCCACCAAATGAGAGAGAAAGCCAGCACACACAAAATACCATGAAATAGAAGTGTTAAAAAACAAAACCCAAAAAACCCCAATACCCAAAACCCAAGACAAGTCAAAAACCAAAAGCCAAACAAAAAGTACCATGGTGTCCTCAATGAGGTTACTGATTTGCTTCTTTCACTGCTTGTTAGATTCATAAATAACAAAAAGAACAGGTACTCTCACCCACCATCAAACCAGTCAATTGCTGCTTTAGCGGAAGGAGGATCATCAAAAGATACTGTTGCTTCTCCCTTAGGTTTGCCAGTATCCTTATCTGTATAAAGATTTATCATAGGTTTGCCAGTCTTTTTGTTGGTCTGAAAAGAAAAAGTGGTACACTTGGCATACGAGAAATACTGGTAAAGCCAGTTCAGAGCATAGACTGTAACAGCCAAGTATGATTAGAAAGAAGATTCTCTTGGAGCTAGCCTGTGGAAACAGATGGTTTTGACTGAAGGATACTGACTGGCTGTTCTCCATGAAGTAATGATGCGCCGAGTTTTAACAAAAAATGAGGTCAAGTGCAGGAAGCCCTAATTTAGAATTGCAGAAACAGAAGAAATGGCCACAGAACACAGAAGCATACCTGCTGAAGTGTAAGAGTGGTACAACAGATAGAGTGTCAGTGTTAAGGGTTATAAAGACTAAAGAAGAGATACAAAGAAATCTAAATGTCAGCTAGTGCTGCCAGCTTACAAATGAGCTGTCATCTGGGAACCCAGATAAAAATATTATCTACAACTGTTGGGGAGTCAGAGCACGGACCTGCCTTGAATGATAGTACATTTCCAATACACTAGCTCTGCAAGTTCTCTTCCTTCTTACCAATGATTTCTCATTTCACATACCTTTATAATACCAATTTGTTTGAAATAGTCTGCCACTTGATCTGTTGAAACATCCTCTCCAAGTCCTTGCACGAAGATAGTGTTGTTATCAGAGTTGTCAGACTCTGAATCTATGAAAAAATAAGCTACATTTACCATGCATTTTTGTGGTAGCAACAGAAGGAACCTTTTAAGCTCAGGTCTATGCTGCCCAGTAGCAGACCCTGAAATCCCAAAGACATCTTGCGTGAAATAAGCTGAGCAGAAAGCATAATTTTGAAGTTAACACCATCAACTTCAAAAATGCATGGACAGCACCTTCAGATGCTGCAGTATATCTGAGACCAAATATATTCAACAGCTGACCAGCTGTCTGCCATGCACTCAACTTGTCCAAGCAGCTAGGACATCCAAACCCATCAAAGTAGTATACGTTTTAAGTAACACAAGTTTAGCGGAAATGTTATGGCAGTGAAAGCAGCTGCTCGGCTCAAGCAGATTCAGAGTTCATCAGCAAACATCCAAAAATTCACATGCACTTTACTAAAACAAATTTCTTTCAAGGAAGACAAGCTTTAGCTAAATTTCTTTTGAGCCATGGGAATTGCAGCCACCTCCATCATTCCAGAGATACATTTTAAAAGCAGTGACCTAAAAGCTACAATCCACTCCCACCCACTGCTTGTTTTTCTTACCAGCATCTGATCTTGGTCCATAATCCCTTTGACCTATGAAACGGGTTTAAANNCGGGTGTAAAAAAAAAAAAAAAAAAAAAGAAAAAAAGAAAAAAAAAAAGAAAAATACTATTTTTAGCAAAACATTTTCAAGTGACTTTTTTAGAGACAAGAAATTATTTAAAGTATGTATGTAATGCATCTAAGATCTAAAACATTAACCAGAGATTTAGAGAATATTTAGATTAAAACGTTCAACAGAAGGTGTCTGTAGGACGTTACGTGCGTTAGCGTGTTCTTTAACTTGCAGCGTGTGGCAGTTGCCACACCGATGCTATGCTGGTGTTAATCTTGGAAATGCTGGTTGTCAGATCACCAAGCAGTTTACCACTTTTTT
>VYZV01044816.1:145063-157182 GCA_013401275.1 Pandion haliaetus | reverse complement strand
TTTATTAACCTCGAGTACCTTTCTAAGAAGCATTTGTAACAAAAATTAAAAAAAGAAAAGAAAAAAAATCCGGTGAACGTCACTGTCTCCACAAATTCTTTCATGCAATTTGACAAAGTAGAAATCCAGTTTATTGCTAAAAGTTTGGCTATTAAAACTCATGAACACACCAGCCTCACCAAAACGCTATAATGCTTCTACTAGATAGTAACAAGATATTGGTGGCTTTTAGATTTATAAAGAATTTCCACTGAAACATTTTTGGATACTCGGCACTTACCACCGTAATTTTTGAAGCCACCACGGTCACCACCACTGCAGAGGAAAAATTGAAGAAATGATTTCTTCCTTAAGTCTCTATGTGCTGAGCCCAAGGCTCAATCTACAGTTAACTGATCACAAGTTGAGAGTTACTGTCTGGCAGCTAAAGCACCATTTCTATGTTCTCCTCTCTACTCATTCATGTTCAAAGATTAAATTACATGAAAGTGAATAATCTCACAGGGTGCTGCACTGGAGGAGGGAAGCCCTAAGGAGTATTTTAAACTAACCCGTTCACATGTCATTGTTTCAACTTTCTCCCATCCCATAAGCCAAAACGACTGCTATTAAAAACTAGGTTTTAATACAGAAACATTATTTTCATGAAGGTTAATGGGCTTTATTGTGGATGTAATTGATACTTTGGAATAATTAGTACTTTAGTACTTTCCTAGAAGTAAGAAGAGCTAAAGATAATTAACCTCCATTGTTATGCACTTACATACGGGGGACAAATTAGCAGTATCAGCCATTCTCTGAGAAAGGGTCTGTGGGGACCTACTGTACATTAGCACTTGACATTACAGAGAAGGTGTGTGTATGTGAGCTTCAAAAGCAGAGGCCGTGAAGTTTTATTTCATTCATTCTGAAACCTGTGGCACAAAATGTAGACCAAGTTAAGAGATTACACACATCAAATTTCAAAGGTTAGAAGGGGATTTTAAATAGGACGTTACGTCTCCAGTTATGTGCATGAAAATAAACCCTCACTCTTTTCAATATAAATGTTCATACTAATAGGATTTTTCACAACAGCATTTTTAATTGCATCCATGTTATGAACACAATATCACCAATATTCAAAGCCTTCAGGAAAAATACAACCACTGGATTTTTTAGAAAGTCAATAACCAAGCGTCAGAAAGACTGTCTCAGACTGCCACGTACAACCTCACGTTTGTCCTCCTCCGCATGGGGACACTGCTGCCACCTGAAAATTGGGCAGGTTCACCTAATCCTGACAGCTTTCACACTCAGCAGCTAAGATAAAGCCAGTGTAAGTTCAAACCCTGATGTAGAGGGCTATCTCCAGACTGGAACTATTGTGCCAGTACAAGTAGCCTCTTCACCAACGCGCTTTATAACTGGAAGTCACTCTGGGTTTTAATTCCATCTACCTGCCGATACATCAGAGTCCAAACGTGGGACACAGGCACACCAGCAACAGGCAATGAAATCAAATTAGATAGTAACTCCTTTGGCACTCTATATCTGTTTTTGTTACAGCAAATGTAAAGTCATGAATGGAAGGTACCGCTTACTTAACATTTATGAGATAAAATCTGCCCAAAGTGAGGAACAAAAAAGAAACAAGATTTGAACAGGTATTATCAAAACTGAATGATTAGGAGACATTCTTTGAAGGGTGACTGACATTTTGTGACAGTACATATAAGGAGCATTAGATGTTTGTCACAACAGACTATCACTTTTACTGGGACTTTTTTTAAAATACATTTTTGCTGCAGATTTTAAATTGCTTCTCCACAGAAAAAATTTGAATGCTAAACTGCAGTGTTATTTACTCGTAAGTCATTCATTCTGCTCATTAAAGAGGTAGAATGAATGAATTGTATATGCAACATCAGAGCTAGCCTTTATTCAAGGCTGGCTGTTTTCAAGGACTGATGATAAAAACCACAAAGGTGATCATAAAATCTACAGTAAATATCCTTCTGCCACCTCTAATTCACTTCAGCTAAAAAAAAAGAAAAAAACCAACTTCATTATGACACAACAATTTTCAGTAGGATGCCTGCTCTTCTAGGATCTTAACTCAGAAATAACAAGAGTGAATATGGAAATGTTATCAAAGTTTTCCAACCCTAGAATATGGTCCCAATTCAGCAGGACAGCATTATCCAGAACATGTATGTTTGCTGATTTGAAAGTATACAGCAGCAGAGACATTAACTAGAAAAACCCAACAATCTATAAACACACAGAAAATAAGTTTGATTAACACAACCAGGATTTTACAGGAAGTGAGGGTTTTGCTAAGATGCTGGGGTAAAAATGTGTGCACCATGATTCTGAGAAGCGATAGAGTTGGATATATAAAATGTAAAGGAAGTCACAATCAAATGCCTAATTTCTAACTTTGTGATACAGTAATTCTGCACCCTGCACTAACAAGAGCAATCCACAGTTTTTCATTAGTTAAGTAATTTCTGTAGAAATACGTTTTTGCCCAAGTACGCTTCAGCATGTTATCTTCTGCTTAGTCTCACGTGACCAACCCAACAAAAACCTGCATCAATTCAGTGACAGATAACTTTGATGACAGATTAATGCTTTCCTCCATTTTCAGTCCCATTTCACATGTGATTTATAAAGCTGCAGTGTGTTAGCTTCCTGAGATTGCCGGGCAAAGCTACCAAAGATCCCCAGGAGGCATGTGGATACGCTGCAGCAAGTGAAGTCAAACACAGAAACTGGTTGCAAGCAGCTGATGCCATAGTCTCGGATTTATGCCTCACTGAGACCTGAACTCTAAGGCTCAAGCTTAGCAACTGAGTTAATTCCCACACTATTGTCATAGAACATGTGGCAAACAGAATTGCAGTGTTTCACAGTCTGTATTTCTTTACCAGTCTTGCACACAGACCAAATAGATGGGCAACCAGATGGAGTCTGGGGTTTTAACATCCTACATTAGAATCATGAAGAGGTAGCTAAAATTCAGCAATGCCACCAACAAAGATAATAAAATAAGAGACTGAACTGCAAGCAGCCAGAATGTGTATGTGGCACCATTCATAGTGACAAAAACTTACTGCTATGAAAGAAACATCATCAGATGTTCTTTTCTCCTATACTCAGTCATATATTTAAACATCACCTACTTGAGTGTAAATGGAGTTCATCTGAACATTGCTTACTTCAGCTAGGAATAACTCTTTAAATTACAGACAGAGTTACATGGAGAGCTGAACATTAGATACAAGAAATATACTTTAAAAAAAATGATCAGATATTGGCAGAGGTAGCTCTAAGAATTCAGGAACCAAACTTCAGCCTCCAACATGCATCTATGTCTCACCAAGCGTGTGGGAGTTACACATAAGAATGTATTTTTACAAACAAGAAAGGAGTGCTTAGTGCACCAATAAAGTCACTGACAGATGGATTTTTTTTTCTTTTGCTGCCTATATTTATTACCTCTGTTCATGTTTTTTCAAAGTCTATATAAGGCTAAGATCAAGCATATAGAAGTCAAAATATTAATTCTGAACACAAACCACACTGCTGTAAAAACCATTTGCACTAAGTTGCAGTTTCTTTGTATCACAATAAGGTAATTTCCACTCATAATAGCTAATATAGCAATTAAGCTGCATAGGTAACTTGTTTATAGCACATCAACATCAAATATGCACAAGAGGAAAATAAACAAATCTATGCTGAGCAAAGCTAGGATTTCTATGACAAATCTTAATGCAATGGTAACATCCTTTTCTAAACTGCGTGTATGTAGCTCCACCAACACAGACTGCATGAGCAGATTCAAGGGCAAAGCTTCTCCCATTTAATCCACAGACTCTAAATGGGCAATGTCACAGGTATGGTTACTTGACTGCCTGAACAGCTTTCCCAAGATGAAAGAAAACAAACCTGCTTTGTATTGCTACTCTATTTCCCACTTACATGCTTAACCAAAACAATTTGGTCCCACAACCACAATGAGCAATTAATTCCTTACCTTTCAGATGAGGACTCTAACAAAAAGGTGATTTATTCTACAAGGAAACTTGGAAGAATAACTTAGAGTAAAACTCTGCATTCTCAAGACCTGGCGTACCTGCTTTCTAACCAAAAGAGCTCAAAGATGAGACTCTTCTACTATGGGTTTCAAAAATAGAAAAGATTTTGCTTCTTAGCCAAAATACAAATTAGCGAGATCACCAATTTTTCAAGCTTCAAAATGAAAGGGTGGAAAAATTCTACTAAAATCCCAAAAGATGTAATTCAAGACGATTAAAGAAATAAATCTGAAGAATAATGTTGAAACCCGAAATTAGTAAGATTAAAAAGTGAACATCTGACACATAAGAAAATTATTGTTCTCTATCATAACAATATCAGCTAGGGAACGTGAACAGTAATTTCTCAAAAGATATTTTCTTCTCAGTACTGCATGACTTTGCACAGGCACAAAAGAAAAATGAGTGCTGAAAGCATTTATTACAGTACATACTCAAGTCACTCTAGTTTTCAGAATAACAATTCATACCTTAACATTACCAAATAAGTTTTGAAATACTTTTATAAAGGTTATTCAAAGAAATGAAAGCTCTCAAAATTTAAAAATGCTATTTGATTTTGTCCCAAGTATTACAGAATAATTTTTTTGCACTTGCGGACTGCTGTGAGAGGTCTTCATGCGGGGTAAGTTTATACAGGCCAATGCAACTCACAGGAATCTTGTGGGAGAACTGATCTTGCCGCCAAAGGCACTGTATCACCAGTACAGAACAGCAGCAAGTCAGCGATGACGCTGGTAAACAGGATGCACTGATGGCCCAGCACTACAGAGTAGATTAGGCAATAACAGCTGTAAGAACACCAATGACTGGGTAATGCCCTTACTGATGAACAACAAGCTGCAACAAGTTCTCCCAGCATTTAAATGCCAGTCAAGACAAAATTTTTATTACTGGTAACACAGAAGAGACTCATGCGCTATGATCTCAAGTTAGCTGTTAATTTTTTTTGTAATGTCAAGGAACAATTTTTTTTTTATGTTGATAGAACTCATTTACACATTATTTTCTAACCACAATAAAAATCAAAGCCTATGTTATTACAGCAGTACAAGTATCTGTGTAGACAAGATTTTTAGATAAGATTATTTCCTGATGGCTATGGAATTTCCACAATTTAATGTTAAGCACTAAAATATGATCAAAGTGAAAAATGGAAAATGGTAACTAGTTACTGGAGATAGACTTGACATTCCTACACAAGCTGCTTTTAGGGGAGGAAAGAAAAAAGAAACCCAAGGAAACAAAACCAAAAAACTACCCTGAAACCCCACATTTTCACAGGACTATACATGATTTCTTACCTTATTAGAAGTTATTTTCCCCTTGATTATACAGTTTGTTAATTTAACCTTTTACACTTTTCTAATAAGCGTGACTTTGGTAAAATATATGTCAGAAGCAGAATCCTCCATCATAATTATGCAAAAAGACTGAATAAACATGTAAGACACTGTAGTTTCAGAAAAATTTCACTGCAAACGGCATTAAAGACTGCACCACTTCACAGAAGCAGACAGACTTCCTAATAAATGCCTTCACACTACTGTATTTTTCCCCACTTATCCATTCACGTCCACTCCTTTCCTTCTTTTGGTTTTCAAGTCCACTAAAGTACTATTATCTACATGGATGTGTGAATAAAATTTTTCTTATATTTTGGAAAAAGATGGGAAGAGGCTTTATTTTCATAGACATTAATTTATATTACTTTATCTTGCAAAGACAGAAGTTTGTTTCAAAGTGATAAAATCTACCAAAAGTATGTTTTTTGAAGCTCACATTCATTCATTCCTCTTACTGGAAAGGGCTCAGCTATTAACGATTTTTTAAAAACACAGATTTTTATTACAGGAATAGGGGAAACCCTCATCCACACAGAAAAGCTAATTTTAAAAAAACTGTTCAGTTTTAACTGAAAATGAACTTAGAAATTACTTTGCTAGTTCAGTTTATATTATATAAAACCCCAGCAAACTATAACACAAAATAACTATTAATACGCTTTTGTAATTGTGCTACCACATCTAATTAGGAGAGACAGGGTCCACCTATGTCATCAAAACAACAAGCCATGAAGTACATTTGGGACCACCTTAGAAGCAGTCAAATTTTAAATATAGTTTACAAATAAATACTTTAAAAAGTAACCTGGTCTTAACACACTGTTGGGTTGTTTTATTTAAATTATATCAGTTTAAACAAACATTGTATAATTAGAGTTCTTCATCTGGAGTTCTAGCAATAACCCAGAACTGTGCAGCCTATTAAAGGATAAGTGGTGCTGACAGGCAACACTGCAAAGCTCACTGGGAGCTTCAACATTCTTACTTTGAGCACTCTACACCCCCAACCATTTCACAGAGGTACACAAAGGGAAGCAAACTGTGATAGTTTATTAAGAAATAATAATGTCATATGGCCTAATTCAATAGGATTTAAAGCAAAGGTCCCAGTCTCTCAGACCTATGCATGAAGTAATCTACAAGCACAAAATTAAATATGTGCATAAATTTTCTTGGCAGAAACAGGGCCTAAGGCAATGGCAGAAGGGGTAACAGTATTGTTAGTATTTAAAATCTACGTAAAATAAACATGTTTAGATTGACAGCTAAACCAATAATAAAAACTGTATTTTAATAGAAGTTTAAAACTGAAAAAAAAAAAAGTAAAGAACAAGTAATGTTATTAATAAATTATTCCTAAATTATTTAGGAAGCAGAAAGATAATTAGCCAACCTTAGTGTAATGATTTGTCACTGTAAAGTCAAAATAATTCCCTGCTAAAATGTTAGCCACTTTAGCTATGAATTTTATAAAAATTTCTCAATCCCCGTCTGTTGGGTTTCTTGTCATTGAAAACAAATGTTACAGGTTTTAAAATATCTTATTTCAAGGGATGGGCTTAGGCAGTTTTTGTATTGCAACTCATATAAATAAAATGCAGCTATCTGTCCTAACAATCGAATGTTTGGTCTCAATCTATCTGCACCTAAAAGCTTTCCCTAGGCAAAATGCATTTCTGTGCAGTGCAGAAAGGTTTGATTTTAGAAACCTTCCATTCTTAGAAATCTAAATCTGAACACATTAGGAACAGACACATAGTAAACAAAAATTAAAAACAGCTAAATAATAAGAAACAAGGGTAAGGAACTGCAGGCACTGGAATGAGATCACTTACCTATATCCAGACATATGACCTCTTCCATCCATGTCATATCCCCCTCTACCTCCTCCCTGTGACCCGCCATATCCTCTATTATCTTCGCCATACCTACTCTTTTCACGACGATCATCTGGAGGAATGAGTAAAACAAAACAAAACATAAGTAAATTGTAGTGCAAACTGCAGTGCAGTGACAATTCCCACTCTACAATTTTTCCCCCCCTCCTCAAGTCTGTCATTTAAATCTGGAAAGCGTCAACGCTAAATATCTCTTATATTATCTACACCACAAAGTAATGGAGCAAAGTTTGATTTTTGTTCCAGTTATCTCCCTTGGCTTCCAGGGCCACAAGGTATCTCAGAATGTAAACACTCTGTACTTTCATTACACTCCCATTTTCCAAACATTAAACACATACTGTCTAAAATGCACTTTTCATTCTACTTCCATGTAGCCTTCCCGGTTTGCAAAAGACATAACAGAAGACAGAACAAGGATAAAGAGCGTGGGTTGTGCCGCTTCTGTGAAGTTACTGCAAAAAAAGGATTGATCTTAAAAGTTCTCATTTCCTTCCATCTCAGAATTCACCTACACAGTGTAAAGCTGGAATGTGAAGTGCAAAAGCTCTTCATGACTGATCAAGACATGTCACCTTCATGCAAGAAGGTTGAAAATAGCTTAGAAGAAAACTCCATCTGGAATTTGCCGAACTCAGAGCTGACTCTGCAAGGCTGCCTACAACAAATGCAAATGCAACAATTTTTGGGCCCCAACAGTTTTTCACCTCTGCATAATGTTTTGAAAGTCTTAACAAATAAAACATTCCCCAAGAATATCAACATGGAAAAAGAGCTTTAACTATGCATCAAATCAGCTGTCTGTGGAATCAAATCCAACTCTTTCACAGCATTTCTGCTCAATTTTATTAGGCAATACTGAATTCAACCTGTGAATTTTACCTTGGCTGTTGTGGCTATAGCTTCCCTTCTGAGACTGGTAGGATTGCTGAGAATGGCCATATGAGCTTTGGTGCTGGTTATAACCTGACTTTTGGTCATACGAGCTCTGGTGGCCATAGCCCGACTGCTGGTCATATGAGCTCTGGTGGCCATAGCCCGACTGCTGGTCATATGAGCTTGACTGCTGGTCATAAGAGTCTTGGTTTTGTCCATAGCTTGACTGCTGGTCATAAGAGCTTTGGTGCTGACCATAGTTTGACTTTTGTTCGTAAGAGCCTCTTCCACTTAAAATAAACAGAATTTGTATTAATAGCTAAATGTTCACAGAATAGAGAACAAAATAATGGCTGAAAATGCATGACATTGCTAAAATTTCCTAGTCACAGTTACCTCCCACTCATTACTGACATATGGATATGGAAATACTCTATGTTTCATCTCTGTTGCGATATATCTGGCTTCCAATAAAAGCAAGGCAGAAAACTGTATGTTACCATTGCTTTCAAGACATCCTCAGTTTCCACTGTAAATGTAACTTAAGAGCATCACTCCCTTTAGATATCCCAGCACAATGCTTCCTTTCTCCCGTCTCCCCAGTAGCACGAAAATGGCCGATGCATAGCCTGTGACCTGCTAAATGCCAAATCCTTCTCTACAGAACTGCAGGGAAGACACCCACTGCTCATGCTGTATTGTGCAGCTGACACTTCTGCCTACAAAAGAAAAAAAAAATCCCAAAATTTTGCTTTCACTGAATTGCAACCTTATCTTTTTCTGGGCATTCTACCATTTAGCCAAGATCTTTTCTAACTCTTGTGATGTCCTCTGACATACTTGCAGTTCTTCTCACTTTAGTGCCATCTACATATACCATCCCACCAACTTTCATCAGAAACATTGACCAGTATCACATCTAGGATACTCCAACACAACATGGCTATACATTCTAAAAGGGAGTTGTAACCCTTCTCTGACTAATAACTTCATAGCAACCACAAGGAAATCTCACCTACACCATACTTCCCTAGGCTACTTCAGCATCCAAGGTAGAAACAGAAGTATTTTGAAAATCTAGATATCTATGACAGAACAGTTCCAGTGGGGCTACCCTTTCATACCAAGACATTATATAGATTTATGAGAAATAAATTGCATCCAGGAAACACTGGCTGTTACTCATACCTTTGTTTTCCCCCTGGGTACTTAGTTGCAGCTTAACTGTATTATTTTTTCAGTACCTGAAATTAATCACTGGCCTCTGCCACCCATTCTTCTCTTCCTCCTCCCTGCTTCCACCCTTTTTCAAAAGATGAGGCACTACATTTGCCACTCTCCAATCTTTGGCAATCTCACTTGCTAGCCAAAATGTCTCAGAAAACAAATTAAAAAAATCTAAGAGCCTACAGAAAGTTTCCACTGCTTTTCAAAGCACATTAAGATGAAGTACATTGGTCCAACCAATCTCAAAATATCCCATCCATGTAAACACTGTCTAATCTGCTCCCTCCCAGTTCTAGCCTAGATCTTAGCTTTAACTTAACTAAACCCAGTGGCAAAGACCTTGCAAACATTTTTGTTAATATCTTCACTTGGAAAAAAAAAAAAAAAAAAAAAGCTCTACTTTAGCCTTTGCACCACCACCAATGAAGAAAGCATTGTTGAGAGAATCCACTATTTGCTGGTCTTCCTTTCTTCCCTCACTTAGGATGTGAGCGCTACAATTTTGTGGCCATCCCCTTTAAAGTTGCTACAATTTAATTTCTCAGTTTCTCCTTACTTGCTACAACCATACATTGAAAAGTTTCCCTCCAATGTCTTTTTTTCATTTCCTTGGTAAAAAACAACTTGTTGGAGAATCTATGCCGTACTGCATTTTTCCCACTAGATGTCCACAAAGTTAAAAACTACATTATTGCCTAGTCCTGTCCCTTTGTGCAGCTCTAATAAATGCTCAGAAAACAAAGCAAAGCAAAACTTAACCATGTACCTGCCTTCTTTCAGGATGCAAAAAAGACACTCTGAGTAACAGCACCTACTGCTGACAGATTAAGACCTTCTTGTTCACATTTCGATGTTTTGTAATAATAACTACAAACACAGAAACCAAGCACAGGTTTGCTGAAGTCCAGATTGTTTTATCAGCTTGCAAAAAAACACAAAAATACTTGGACCTTGGACACAAGAATGAAGTACACGACAGTGTATTTTAAAGATGTCACATGATCCTCAGTAAAGATCTAATACGAGCAGTAACCTTGGGGTGTATGCACAAAGCTTGTGAATTAGATAATGAAGGTATTCTAGCACCAAGCGGCCTTGTAAGTTGTTATGGGAAATTGGGTTGTATTTTCCAACATATTTTCAAAGTTGTATCATTAATCCTCCTGAAACTGATTCAAGTACAACATCACTTAACAAGTAAAATACATTTGCAATAGTGTAAAGTACTGAATCAGAGTGCGGTATGCATACGAACATTTTAAGTTATTGATGAGGATATAAAAACATGGTGGTTTGAGAATCCTACTTAGTTGGAAAAAGAAAATATATTTCTTAAATGACATTTCTGAATCCTTTCCTCTTCTTTCACCAAGAAAAGGCATTCTAAATCAGATAAGAAGTCTGCAAATCTAAGAACAGCTAAGAAATTCCTTGCTAACAGCTTACTTGAAGTTAATAAAAGAGTACTGTAAGCTTACACAAAAGAATGTGATTGGAGAGGTCCTCGATACATCTTCTTCCTAATCAAAATACTCTCTACCCAGTCCATTCTTCATTGTAGTCACTATCCAAAGTCTTTGTAAAGTGTATCTCCCCATACAGCTTGACTTCAAAACAACTGCATCCATCCTTCTTATATAAGGAAACATTCTCCCCTTACTTCCTTGTCCTTTCAGGCATTAAAAATGTCCTAAGAATGTGGATTTTCAGATGTTTGTCCTTTTTTAGCAATGATAGCAGGAAATTTGTTATAGCTCTAGTCTAGGCAGTACTTTAAATAGATACCATTAATCTTGGCTTCCTTACCCTCTAGACGACCCTTTCTGCTGTCCCTGACTGCCATAAGACTGCTGGTTGTATGAGCTCTGATTCTGATTTTCATAACTGGATTCATCATCGTATCCCTGGGAATCTTGTCCATAACCTGAAAATTGAGGAAGAAATTTTTTAGTAAATATTCACCTTTTAATTACTGCCAATGAATGTAACAAGCTAGCCAAACCTGTTTGATTTTGTCCATAGTTCCCATGATAGCTTCCATAGTTCTGTCCGTAAGAGGAATTGTCTCCACTCTGCCCATAACCAGAATATCCCTGTAATTTCAAGAACGTACTCAAATAAGTGTAACTTCCACAGCAGGTAATTACGGTTTGCCTTCGCTAGACATGACTACAAACATCAAGCACAGCTGAGAATGGACTTCTTCCTGGCCCAGATATGGTCACCCAGGAACAATTATTTTTACTCAAGGAACATCTGCTTTGAAAGACACAATTTTTCTTCAACTTACCTGTGCTTGTCCATAATTTTGCCTGCTCTGATTGACATAGGACGAATAGCTGTAAGAGAAGAATGCATTTAGTAAATGCTTACAGTGCCCTCCACATGGGTTGGAAAGTATAGGTATTTTAGGTGTTAATTTAAGTTTCTTTTAATTCCAAAATAGATGTTTAATCCAAGTAGTGCTGTTGTAGGCATATTAGAACTGCATCAATAAACTAATGGTTACCATAGCTGACTGCCAGAAGCCAGAAGATCTTACTTTAATTTCTGCTCTGTTTCAAGTGTAAATTTAAAGCATATGAAAGTTGGGCTTACTGTAATTTGACAGATTCTTCAGAATCACAGAAAATGTTATGATATGAAACTAAGGCATTTTAAGTTTTTCAGTATATTCTTACAAAGTT